>JAODUE010012311.1:0-26968 GCA_027564755.1 Amblyopsis hoosieri | reverse complement strand
CAGTGTGATTTCACAGAAGTGTGATTGACTTGGAGTTACATTGTGTTGTTTAAGTGTTCCCTTTATTTTTTTGAGCATTGTAGTTAATGACAACGACTAAATTAATGGGACTATCAAACGCAACAAAAATGTGGTCGGAAAGCTATGTGCCCTCTAACCCCTCAACCCGCCACCTTGAATGTGACGTCTATTTTAGTTAGATGCCCAGGTGAGCAGGTGCCAGCCTGAGGTGGCAACAGTAACTACATCAAATTTAACAAACTAAAACCAGAACTAATTCATATACAGTAACAAAACAAGGGGCAAATAGATCCTACAAAACATGAAGGTATTGTTGCTCAAAAAGCCCTGACTTGTCTCTTATGACCAAGTGCACTGTAACATTGTGACTAGGTGTGTCCAGAGCCATGGAAATAACAGAGTTATGCCAACGGAAGTTGGATATTGTCAATGGTCGTATGGTTCATGGAGAAGCAAAACCTCTGGCAAAATAGTTCCCGGAAGTGCTTGGTGGGCAATTTGAATATATATACAGATATATAACTTCACAACCCTTTTTTTTTGGGTAATTTAATGTCAATAAAAAAAAAAAAATTTTTTAAAAACGGTCCATTGGGGTGAACGGAGATGGCACGACTCTCTCTTTACATGGCTCTTGGTGCGTATAATTAATGAATGCGTCGTCCTGGTAACAGCGTGGCAGTGTATTCACTGTTGTTCCGTGTGCGATGCTGCAGCTACTGAGCCAGCTGAAGGGAAACCTGGAGGAGGAGAACCGCCACCTTCTCAGCCAGATCCAGACCCTGATGCTGCAGAACAGAACCCTGCTGGAGCAGACCATGGAGAGCAAGGACATGTTCCACGTGGAGCAAAGGCAGTACATGTAAGTACTGCTCTACCCCGTGTGTTGGGTGAAAGACTGGAGACTGGAAAAAGTGTAAGTTAACATGGAAACACCATGACAGCAGCCAATAGAATGCCATTAAATTGTATATAATGGTTTGCTTTACAGTGAATTGTAATAGACCTTAGCTATGGCTATTGAGTTCAATTGTTTATATAAAGAGCAACATTACATTACATTGCAGTATATATTACATTACATATTTACAGCACATTTCCAGTGTTGTATTGTAGGTTCAACGGTAAGAGCTGAACAAATGTGAGATGAACCGTTATTTAATTTAACTGGAATCAGCAGTAAATAGCAGCAGCGGGACTGCGCTCAAGGTCGCAGGTTTAATTGATATAATAAAGCACCGTAAGGTCACAATGACATGATGTTGATAGGGTGTGCCGAAACATCTGTGGGATCAGGCTGGGCATGGATTATTGATGGTGTTTTACATTTCTAACAAGGTCAGCTTGAACAACTGACCTACAACGATGGGCTCTACTGTCAGGCCTATATCGAATAACCCTCCCAATGGTTAGAGTGCATGTTCCAGTGAACAGCAGGACTCTGCGACTACTTGCTTATCTCATCTGGAAAAAGCAATTGAAAATATCCTGCAATGAGCTGCTGTATATATTTGAACGTGGCTAGGCTACTGCTTGTGCTTTTATACTTATACTTTGTTGGTTTGTAATAACAATAATGAAATGTCCGCTGTGTTGAATTTCATTTCAGATCTGTTGTTATTATTTAAGTGACCAGAGCCCTTCACCCTTCACTGTCTATATAATTACATTACAGGTTAAGATAGGCCATAGTCAGCTATTGCAAGATAAATGTAAGATTACACACGTCAAATTCACCAAATATCTCCTCAAATTCCGCTAGTTTATCATTCTCTGTGTGGGTTGAATGAAATAATCTGAAACTTCTACACAGCCGGGACTCTGTAAATAGGAACATAAGCTATAGGAGCTATAGCTATAGTACTACGCTTTGCTTCACAATGCGTAGGGCGTAGGGAGGGATGCTGTTTTGATTTGAGCTCGACGTTAGCAAAGCATTCTCGAGAATGCCTAACCCGGCCTGTAATTGTTAAACTCAGTAGGAGCAACTTCTCCCGCCTTTTCCTTATAAGATGATACACTGTCTGTCCCTCGTTGCCCAGCGACAAGCTGAACGAGCTGAGGAGGCAAAAGGAGAAACTGGAGGAGAAGATCATGGACCAGTACAAGTTCTATGAGCCCTCGCCGACTCGCAGGTAGAAGCCCACTTCAGCAGCACATAACGGAACACACACAAGTCCCTTTAGAGCTGTGAGGACGTCTCATCCTCGCTCTGTCACCGTCTCCAGGCGCGGCAACTGGATCGCCCTGAAAATGAAGAAGCTGATGAAATCGCGGAGCCGCGAGCGAGGACCGGAGGCCTCCCTGCGACCGGCGGCGCCAGCGCAGTCGGGGTCGTGCGAGGGCCACGGGGGCCCGCCGCGCCTGTACTGCCAGGACAGCGGCACCGTAAATGGCTCCGGCGACGCGCCCATCCCCGCCGCTGCGGAGCCCCTCTCGCCAGCCCACAGGAGCAGTGAGTATAGCCTCCTCCACGACCTCAACAGAGCACCTACGTCCAGCCCCCTCACCCTCCACAGAACCCACACCGCCTCCATGGTCCTACACCAGGAAGTGGCGGCTAGACTCCTCCCTGCCCCTGAAGCCGGAGGTCGAGAGAAACCGTCCGAGAGCATCGCATTCCCGCTCCCGGCGGAGCGAGAGAGGGCGCAGCCGGGAGCTGTTTTGTCTGCAACACGGTCATCGCAGCCTATCTGGATCAAAATAGCCCCCCCACCGCAGACTTATTCAAAGAGACCACTCAGAAATAAAGAAATTGCATTTTTATAGAAATATTTGAGTGACGCATTTTCTTTGGTGGAATTTACAGTATATATAAGTGGTGTGTCTGTGTGTGTAACCGGGCAGGTTTGCACCTGGGACTCAAACCCGGTTCTCCTATGGTAAAAGGTGGACGTGCTAGCTAGGAGGATACCATCCCATGGGCCCTAGCGTCTGTCGCTAGAGTGGCCTTGAGGTGTCGGAGAATTACGTTACTTTACCACGTATGTAACGTTTGCTAAACGTTACAAGCCAGACGACATGTAACGTTTGCTAAACGTTACATGTCGTCTGAAGCCTTCAGTTATGCGTAGCTCATGTAAACGCACTTCCCTCACCCGTCTCAAGCATGTCTCCCTTGTGTTGGCATTGTGTGTGTTGATGTATTCCTAACTTCACCTGTTTGCCTTTTATGCCATCGCTCCTTCCTTCCTTCCTTCCTTTGATGTTGTCCTCTCCTTCCTCGCCCTCTGTGACTTCTCTTCCTCTCTCTCTCGCTCTCTCTACTGTGATGTCATTTTGTTACATAGCCGCTCTGAGAATCTTTCCCCGGGTGAGGAACAGGCTGACGGACAGAGACAAAGTCAAGTCCCTCTTCCGCCGTTCCGTGTGTAAGAAGCACCGTGTCTGACCTCATATCAGCACTTTCCATGTTTCTCTTTACACCTAACCCATTCATACCAGTATAGCAACAGTAGCATGTATTTATTTATACATCATAATGCAGACATTTCTCCATATGTGTGGAAAAAGTTATATTATAGTTGTGCGTTGACGTCAATTTAACACCAACATCAGCAGCATAACTAACTTTTCTTTTCCCAATTGGCAGCACCTAAACGTTAGTATACTTAAAGGTCAGAGGCTGCGTACTGCATTGCAGAGAGCACCGCTGTACTGTATCCAGCACACAGGCTGTGCTTCACTATTGTTTGCTGTGTTGTGGAGGGAACAGCCCCATGTTGTCAGCAACACATGGTAGAAAACAACACATTGTAATCTACAATGTGTTTGTCTCTAATACGCCACCACACAGTATCTCACGCACTTCCTTCTAATCCTTTATCCATCCATCCATCCATCCATCCATCTACCCATACATCCATCCCAGCCCTATGTGACCTGGCGTTCCCCGCAGTCCTGTCCGACGAGGACCAATGGGCAAGCGGCCCAGAGTACCTGGGGCTGCCGGAGGACACAGCGGAGATGTTGTCCTCATCCCTGACCTTCTCCATGTTCTCCATCCTTCACCTCCACCTCCATCACACCAGTCCCTCACAGGGTGACTCACCCACTGACGCTAGCCTCAGTGCCCCAGGTGCTGCAGAGCTGTGGGTGACAGGTAGAGCTGCAGTCATCCTCATGTATCTAGCTACTAAATATAGCACTACTGAGATAGAGCGTTATAATGTTTAAATGACATGTAAACAGTAGGATTTTTTAATTTGGACTCCTTCATACCAAAACTGTTATGTGTGTTAATTTGTAATTCTTTGTTTTCGTTTTATGTGTTTATGTCTCACAGACAAGGATTCCAACGATAACGCTGTGTCTCCTGGTATTGAAGACAGTGAGCTGCAGCATCACGGTAAAGCTTTTAGGATAATAGTTTAGGCGATTTATCGTAGTATACAGCTGTTTAACCATTCGACACATAAATAAATCTATTCGGTCATTAACATGGCCTTGATTGATATAGGCAAGCTGAGGAGTTGGACACTCCTACCCCCTGGTGGCCGTTGAGGATACCAGTTGATAATACAGTATACTGTACAGTAGCTCAAAGCTCGGGGGTCCACATAATATGCATTCAATATGGTTTTGGGAGAAGACCAATACATTTTTAAAATATGTACATACTTATACTATATTTTTACCAGTGCATTCAAATTTGTGTGTGTGTGTGTGTGTATAGCAAAACTTTTGTAATAATTCATTTTTCACATTGAAATGCTTGTTTAAAAATTACTCTTGTTTGACTAAATTACTTGTTTAAACTAAATAACAATTAGGGTGCATTGTGCATTGGCTGCCTACAAACACAACCAATAAGTAACAAAGTGCACAGCTCTGCGTTATGATGACGGAGCTTGACATTCTTTGTGTCTGTGTGATCTCCAGAGGTGAACCCAGGCACCCAGGGTGAGAGCAGCGGCGAGTTCAGCGTGAGCCTGGATAACGAGCCGTGGTCCAACGGCAGTAGCCCGGTCCAGCAGCCCCCGTCGCGTCGCACCCCCTCCCCCTTCCCCGCCCCCGGTGACACCTCCACCCCCCGGCACCCGCCGCGGCGGCAGTCCTCCGCCAGTGACAAGGAGTACGCCAAGAGTCCTCCCACCATTCCCGTCACCAGTATGCGAAACACAGAGCTCCGGGCGGCAGCAAATCAAAAGGACCCGGGGCCCTCTCAGGGGGTGTGGCCTATGAGGACCACAAACAGCATCAGGAAGGGGTTCGGGAGCCAAGCGTGCTGCCACTCGTCAGATACCGCAGGCTCATTCAAACTGAATCGGCTGCTCAACGGGACGGCTCCAAAGTGCGACTCGGCCAAAGTGGACAGCGCCTGCTCCCCAGCCTGCTCCCCAGCCTGCTCCCCAGCCTGCTCTCCAATCACGGTGCTCTACGTCCAGGGGAAGTCGCCTTCAGTGTCCGGTTGCCTGAACTGCTTCTCCGGCCCTCTGGGGAAAGAGGGGCGGCTGAGAGGCTTCAGGTCCCCCGGCACTCTGCCCAGAGCGAGCAGCGTCATCTCCACAGCTGAGGGTGCGTCCCGGCGCTCAAGTGTCAACAGTGACTGCAAGGTGGCAGCCTCAATCGACCCAGTACCTGCCCGGGTTCCACAGGAGACCGGTGACCAAAACCAGCAAACATGCCTCAGCGATAACGTTGAGGCAGACGCCATCCCACCGGTTAAGCTGCCGAGAGACCCAGCCATGTCGGGGGCCGCGGGCAGCCCCAAGGCCCCTGTCCAAGAAACTATTGGATCACCGTTCACTTTGAGTTCGGTGTTCTCCAACACAATCTTCAGTGATGTCCTAACCGGTGTGGGCGAAGGCGACAACATGAATGAGACCTCACCCTGCGTGAATCCTCCTGTAATGCAGAACAGTAGCTGTCCACTCGAGTTCCCAGCACAGAGACTCGAGGAGAAACAAAATGGAGGACACTGCTGTGAAGGCCTCACAGAGATGGACGGAGGAGAGACAAAGGACAGAAGTTCATAATTGCACGAGTGCATTTTTATTGTTTGTCATTGTTTGCACTCATGCAAAGCACATAAATCTATTATATATGCATTTTTCTGTTATGAGGTCATATTTAAAGGTGCACTTGAAAACATCAGTAATTGAGATATAAATATATATTTTTCAGTGATGCACTAAATACCTACCATCGCAATAATAGATTTCTAGAATTATAATGAAACTCTGTAAAATAAATTCTGAAAAACACTATAATGTGACGCTCTGTATTTTGCACTAGCTGAAACTAATATTTTTGTCATGGTTGCTATCCATACACAGTAAGAAATATAATAATATTGTTATTCAGGATAGCATTTCTTTTCCACACCAGCCCACTAACAGTTTTCTCCTGTATTTCTGTTGTATTGACGTTTTTTTGTATTATTATTATTATATTTATTTATTTTTTATTTATGCATTATTTATAATCTACATAAAGCCGAAAAAAAAGGTTGTGCTTAATTTTATTTTTTATTTTTAACGTTGTTATCTAGATATAATAAAGCTCGTTTTTTCATGATAACAAGATAATGTAGGAGAAAACGCTTCTCGACATCTCTAGTATGGACAACTCGAAAATGATTGGTTAATTTGTCAGTTTGCCACACCTGATTATTGTATAATCAAACAAAATACAATTTCTGCCTGTATGAGATCTTGATTGAAATATAGTCTATATCTCGAGATAGTTAAATAATGTGGTGCTACTTGTGATTTCGACAGGACAGCATTAAATATATTTGTAAGCATGGCCTTTTTCAGCTTCATCCTATACTCTGCTAATGACTACTTGATGGTTTTATATTAGATTGGCTGCTGGAGACGTAATAACTAGTTAATACGAAAGAGTGTTAAATATATTTGGAAAGTCCTTATGTTATTTACATAGAACTATAGGTTAATTTCCATAATAAATAAATGCAAACGTGACAGGCTATATGTGGGCGTGGTTTCCAATGTGAGGGCGCCTCTGTAATTTCGTATTGGTTCCTTGTGTACCACGTGATATGCGGAAGTGTAGCTTTCCTACATACACAGCCCGTGGACGTATGATTGTTGCTGAAAGAACACTTTGTGATGATGATTATGATCAGTCTATGACACAGCCCAGTGTGCAAGGAAAAATACGTTATTGCTATCCCAAGGTTTGTAATAGAGTCTGGAGTTGATTCGGAAAATACACGGGAGATCTCGGTTGGTGTTTGGCAAGATGCAAAATGCCGCCGCTGCTGAGCGCAACAAGGAGCCAATTCTAGAGGTACTGCGGCAATGTGTAAACACGGAGAAAGCCTTGCAGGCTCTGGAGATATCTTCGGGCACTGGTCAGCATGTAACACATTTCGCCCAGTTCTTTCGGAATATAATATGGCAGCCTTCGGAATATGATCATCAGTCCCTTGTCAGGTAGGCTGCTAAGTGGTCAACCCAATCGAGTGCCAGAACGTTATTCCTGTTGGTCCTCTAACGAGCTAAGCCTTCACTTGGCCTTATTTAGCCAATGTTTATATCCATATAATAGCAGCTATTTTGCCCGAATTGTATTCATGAATGATTTGTGGTAAACATAACTAGTAGTCTACATTAAGCTTTCCCTTGGCTAAATGTCAAAAACAATTGTGCGTTCAGTGCAACAGGCCAACCTATCTTTTGTTTTCCTGTATCAGTATAGAAGCATACAGAAAGCACTATTGCCTGGAAAATGTAAAGCCCGCCATCTATCTGGATTCTTCTCTGGCCTGTGAGACCTGGGGTGGCATCAAGCCAGAGAGTCTAGATCTAGTTGTCAACATTAACATGAGCCACATTTCCCCAATAGCATGCACAGAGGTAAGAATTGAACACATCATTGTTATGTAAATGGTTATTTAAGTGGCCATCAGAACTTCAGAGTAGAACTTCAGAACTACTTACTTTTTTCATTCAGGGTTTATTCAAGGGTGCAGGGACCATTCTGAAACCACAAGGGATTCTCTTCACATACGGGGTGAGTCATAAACAATGAATGGTATGTCAGATGTATGCTGTTACCAATTAATAATAACATAGTGTAAATGATAATTAATATGCTTTTCCCCAGCCTTATGCAGTGAATGGACAGATTACACCAGAAAGCAATGTGAACTTTGACTGCAGTCTAAGGCAGAGGTATTGTATGCTTTTTATGACCAGTTATTTAACCCAGAATCAGAATAATGCATGCATATTATCCATCAAAGTAATGTTTTTGTGTTCCCCTTAGTTTAGGTAGACAAAATGTATGTGTATAACCTTACAATAAGAGATACTGGGTGATCATCCTTTTCAGAAATATTTTGTATTTCTATACTTCTATAATCTCACAGGAACCCAGAGTGGGGTCTCAAGGACATCTCTTTTCTCAGTTCCATGGCACAGAAAAGTGGGTTATTTTTGGAGAAAGTTGTAAGTATCAAATATAATAAAGATGTTATTATTGGTTTGCTGTAGTAAACACGTGCATGTTTTCAGCTGTTCTGAACTCACCATATATCTTTTTGTTGTTCTAGGTGGACATGCCAGCTAACAACAAGTGTCTTCTGTTTAGGAAGGAGAGTGTGGTGTGAATTGTGCTGTTATTCATATTGCTGTGAGCAGACTGACACAGTAGATACCACCACTGAGGTGCCAGTGTACTTTGTATTTGCATTTGCTGTACTTTGCCAAATGTTCCAGCACTGTAAATCAATCATATGTACGTATGTTCTCATTACAACGTGCTGAAGAAGATTTCATTTGTTCTGATTCGTTTTATTTCTTATTACCGTATCTTGCCCATAACTAATAAGTAATATGAATGTTGGTGAGAGCAATTCTTTCAGAAATGTGTTGTATTTCTTTTATTTATTACATTTGCAGAAACAGAAAGACATGCATTACAAAAGAAAACAAACATTTTTTAAAGTAAGTGTTCAATGCCAATATCAATATACTCGTAAAGAAAAGTGTAATGTAATTGGAATAGAAGGTGCTAATTCCATCAGCCTCACATAGCCTTTAGTCAAAGTCCTTATATTTCACTTATACTTATACAAAAGATACTGTTGACATTACAAAAGGAGAACATTTCTAGAAAGTTTTTACAAATGTTGAGACATAAAAAGAGAACTGGTGCTGGCAAGGTCACAGATACAATATAAAAGTGCAACCATGATACGTAACTTGAATGCATTCAGGTGCGCAATCTTCATTATACTATCTTTATCTTCAATAACAAACATGGTCATTATGTCATTGTATGTTGCCCTAATGGACATTATAGCTTTAAAGAGCTAGTCCTGAAAGCGCTGCAACATCTCGCAGGTTTTTTTATTCAACACATCATGGATCTTCTTGAGTCTGCGCTCAGTCATGGGCCTCACGTAACCGTCTGGCTGGACGATGGCCATGCCGTCCTGCACCACACCCATCACCAGCAAGGGGTTTTCCTCCGTGGTGATGTTTGGACAGGGACAGCTCCAGTCCATCTTGGCCAGAGTCACCTCCAGGTGCTTGGTATTGAAGAAAGCCAGGCCCATCTTTTCATCTCGGAGGACTTCCTCCAGGCTGAAGCGGGCTATGCCAGAGTCCAGGTCCTCTATCAGCTCTGTTACTCGCCCCACAATGGCAAAGTCACTGCTGCACAAGCTGTGCACCATCTTCCCCTTCACCTTACAGGCCCTGCAGGGCTTGCTCTTGGGCTGGGGGCAGTTTGCCTCGCACTCTTTCTTGCTGCGGAAGCTATTAGCGTTTCCTTGGCAGCCACCGTAGGCAAACGGTTGGCACTGCTTCATGAGGGAATTCCAGGTCCAGCGAGCCTCCCACGATTTACACGGCCCCTGGACGGCGGGCAAGGAGCAGGTCCCCGCGCCTTCCCTCTGGCAGCTCGCCCGACACTCCTCGTAGGTCTCGAAGCGGTTGCGACTGTCCTCGCATCCGCCGTTGCTGAATGCCACGCAGGCGCCCAGCTTGCCGTCGTAATACCAGTTGACGTGACGCTCTCCGCTGCATTCCCTGCGGTCCGCGTCGGCCAGGCAGTCTGCTGGGGAGAAGGGCCGTCCCATGGGCATCTCGGGATCTTCCGAAAAGTCGTCCTCTGCCCGGCGGATTACGGACAGAGGGAAGTCGGCGCTCAGAGCCCCCGCCGCATTGCGCGCAATGCAGGTGTAGATCCCCGTGTCCCACACCTGCGCGTTATAAATGACCAGCTGGCCGATGTTGGTTATGACGACGTTTCCGTACATCTGGTCAGGCCTCATGACCAGACGCTCACGCCGTTCGCTCTGCTTCTCCCAGGTCAGGTCGGGCCGAGGCACACCGATCACATTGCAGTGCATGCTCACGGTGCCACCCGCATAGATGGACTGGTGGCTGGGGTTGGAGAATAGCGTGGGAGGCATGGGGTTCACCACAGAGGAGGTTGGAGTGGGGAGGGCGGTGGTGTCGTGAGGCAGGGGGCTGGTATGGGGGCCGGTAAGATAGAAGCGGCATGTGGCCACAGTCAGTGTGACCCCCCGGATGCAGGCCTCTGCATCCATGTAGCAGCGGTTGAAGTAAGTGAGGCCGTCGGAGGCGCAAGTGAAGTTTGGTTCTTTTTCGCAACGGTCTTGGCATTTACAGATGGGCTGGCCCTCCCATATGTCGCAGGTAGCTCCCTGTTGGCTGCAGATGAAGCCCTGGCAGGTAGCAGTGGATACTAGGGCTTTGTCTCTGTCGTCACCACCCTGGCCACCCGGCTGGGCAGGGGAACCGTCAGAGAAACGCGCAGCTACACAGCTGTTCAGGCCGCATACGTTAGTGCAGCATTTTTCAAAGTCGGCACAGTCCTGCACAGTTTAGGGAAAAACTGAATTTACTGAAGTAAATGCAAACAAAAAAATAAAATACAATAACATTTCTGAATATAGAAATGTAGTGCAAAACGTAGATCTGATTATACATTTCTCTAAATGTATCCTATTGCTGTTAACATGTTAAGTTAATATACAGTCACCTCATCTATGTTGCATTCTCTCTCGCAGGTGCTTTGCGCATCAACCCAGAGATTGGCGTTCAGCTTGTTGGGACAGTATCCTGGATGTTCAACTTTGGATCCCGACAGACTTGCACTCAGAGAAAACTTGGGTAGTGTGCATAACAAAACGCCAAAACAGAATAAATGTATATGATTTAGTGACATTTTCCGAAGTATATTTATCTCCCATCCATCCTTCCACTGTTGGAGTACAACCGTATACATTGTAGCTTTTTGTAAAGTTAACCCGTTAAAAATTCCATATCTTCATCTGACGTGTGTGGTCCGTTTTGCGCGTAACCATGCTGTCAGTGTGTCACGCAGAAGGCGCTGGACATTTAGCGGTTGAAACGAAATATTCCATCAATCAACAAAGCAATAATATGCCGGTTGGATTGTTGTTTTGAAACATCACTGCAAACCTGACAAAAAACAAAGAGACAAAATGTTTTCAGCCAGCCGATATCCGTGAAGTGAGAGGAACGCGAACGCAACTGCACAATGTGGGGGAAAATACGCAACATCAGTCTTTCAGTCTTTGAATGAAGGTGGAAAGGGCAGCCCCTCTGACCGCCCCCATAGTCTTCCAGTGTCTGAAACTTTTATGAAGGAGCACCATGCTCTAAGCAACTGGACAAACATTGTAAAAACATCAAAGAAATCATGACAAGCTGTCTCAACAGTGTGCACGGAGCTAAACATTCCGGTGGGAAATCCAATGTTTCATGTGCCTAGACAGAATGTAGAGGTGCCGTCCATAAATTAATGAAATATCACTTCTCTTATCGTGATTGTGTTGACTGTCTAACTATTAGAAGCTCCTTTGACATGTTATCTACTAAATGCAAGATCATTTTAGAATTAAGTCTAGCAGGCTATCCTATAGCCTATACGCGTAGTTAACATCTTGTAAAGGCTAAGGTGTCAGTTACACATATAGTGGCACATGGTGAGACTCAAAGAAACCCGTGTTGTTTACGTTTATCTTGTCTAGACGTCGGTCAATTTAAAGCCATCCCTCATTCACACAATGCCCATAGATGCCACGATCAGGTGGGAAAACGTAAAGCGTCACATTTGCAATAGTGTGCGACCAATCGTTGTCCCAGTGCTGCTCCGAGTCGAAGAGAAGAAACTCCCCCTTTTCTATTCATTGAAGGTGACCCCTTCAACCTTCGCATGACTTTTGACCACACGCTATTCAGTTGCTGCTGTGATGTCCCGGTTACCCAAACTGGCCAATAACACAAGAGTAGCTAATCAATTCAACTCCCCCACCGTGTTATTGCAATTGAGCATGATACCAACAAGCCTGGATGGACAAAAGAACCAAACATTTCCCACAATTCACACTGGTACAGCATTTACACAGCCTTTGAATGACAGCCGCTGCCAAGGTGGTTTAATAACGTGTGCTAAAATGCTAAGCATTTGTATACTTTTACCATTTATTTTGTTTGAGTTATGTTTTTCAATTACACCTTTGGATAATAACAATGGCCATAAACCATAGACCAGGCTAATTATGTTAGCCTGTTTCATCCTTTTCTTGTCAGAAACATAACAGACATACCAAATGGAAACATGGACAGACTATTTAGCAAACATATCCATGACATTGTGAATGTTTAAGAGGCAATTGTTTACAGAGGTGTAAAATATATTAAGCAATTGTTAAATTACCTTTTAGTAAGAAACAAAAATGTACATCGTAAGTACTTGCGCTTGAAAAACAGCCCTTAATTATGTTCCTTGTTTATGGTTCTCGTAAATATGTTGAGCCACCGCAAGCACCTGATATTTTTCCCAGCATGTCAAATTATAATAGTAATACATAAATGACTAACACTTGTCACGATTTAGTATTAAAAATATTTTTTTGACATTAAATACAGTTAACGTTAAGGATTGATCAGAAATTAAATAATCCAAAAATGCATTTGCCAGGAATCTGACCTGTTCTAATCAGATTGTTGGCATGTGCGTGATTCTGATTTGGTCTATACATGTATCACTTGAACTAATGTGGATATTGGTGTTTATTTGAAGAAAGGTAACACCTTTATTAGGTTTAGATGTAGAATCCAATAAAATATTATGCTATTACATCAAAAATCTCATAACATGCTGCTGTTAACACAATTGCATTTAGTTAATTAATTGTTGTCTTTGTTAATGAGACAATGGGCTAATGCCATAAAAGATGAAATATTATTAATTTGAACCAAAAGACAGCTGTAGTTAAAGCCACATGATATTACAATAAGTGAGTAAAGGCACAAACTCACGGACAGCTGCTTGGAGTTAAACAATTTTCTCAACATGGTGTGCTCTCTTGATCCAGGCAAGTACCATCTGATACAAGTTTTGGGATGGTTTCAGTCAGGTTAATTAAATCAGTTAAAGCAATTCTATGTATAAAATTAAAGGTGCACACACACCTGGTGGGTCTGGGTGAAAATAAAACTTTGTTACCAATGGGAACAGATGTCTCTGGTAAAGGTAAATGAGAAATATTTGCACATCTATCTGAATGGGTGTACAACTATGTATGTCACAATTATATTATGTGACAAAGTGAGTTTTAATTATCCCAGCATGAGCTTGTGATTCTGAACACTAAAACCATAGTTTCCCAGTGTGAAAAATACACAATTATAATCAGTAACATCAGGTTTCCCCAAAACAAAACAAGCACAAAAAAGCAATACAATATTTACAATTACATGTTCTACAGTTAAATATTAATAAACAATTATTTTCACACATAAAATAAAATGACTCAATGTCCTCTGTACTGTTTAAAGGCAAGTCTCTTCATTTTCACATCTGTGATTGGCCCCAGGTGATCAGTGTGCCACTGTGTGTGTGTGTGTGTGTGTGTGGGCCCAGACAAATGCAGTGGCGATGGCACGCTTAAAGAAAACAGAACCTGAGCCAAGTCAATTAGCATACCGCAAGTCAATGTAAACACAGATGTGCCCCCTTCCTAAGGAATGATGCCGCTGTGGTTCATTCCAGCCCGGTGACCTCAAGGAACGGCAACTGAAATTGTCCACTGCCCGCTCCGTTTGTCACTATGATATTTTACAGTTCCCCTTTGAGGAGGTGGTCTTTGTGGGACTCTGCGGGGGCCTGAAGGATTTGGAGCGTTTGAGGCTGTTGCCTTTGCTGCCACCGCCCGTGGTGCCAGAGGCTGCACCATTGGCCACAGAGTAAGAGCGTCCATGCATCATGACAGCGTTCATGCCGTTGGCCATGGAGAAGGACTTAAGGTGGGACTTGATGGCCACGGGAAGGGGCAGCTTGTCGATGAGGTGGACCGGTGTGCAGGAAACAATCGAACGGCAGCACAGGTCTTGGAGGCTAAAGACTGGCAACAAAAGAAAAGAAAACAGAACGAATCAGGTCGCTGCGTTGTTTTGACGTGTGAATAACTGGAGCACAGTCTGTCTACCTTAGAAAGGAATGTTACCTCTGTTGGGCTTCCAGAACTTCTCCATGCCGTGCCTCATCAGTACGATCCGCGACAGCTCTGTGAAGGACTCGATGACGTTGAAGTTGCACAAGGGGCTGACCTCAAAGAAGGTCATGTTGTTCTTCTCGGCATATGCCCTCGCCTGTTCGGTGGGTACCTGCCGTTTAAAGGCCAGGTGCAGTCTGTTGCCCACTAGAATCCTAGGCACGCCTGGAGCATGCTAAAAGAGATAAAGGAGGAGCAAACTTCATTTGAGACATCATTAGACCTTAGCCTGGGTTTCCGCTGGACACTGTGTAGCGTTCCGGCTACGACAGAGCTCTGTAGTCAATGCATGTGTACCTAGCAAAGTGCCGCGGCACGTCTTAGAAGCGGCTCTCCCCTGTGCTCCGCTAAAATATGTGCCTAATTCTATTTTTTGACAGATAGCGCTTCTAGGGTGCTTCTGAAAGCACTTCAACTGGCCAATCAGATAGAACTTTGCTCATTTCTGTTTTATTTCAGCGACACAGCAACATGCTCTGCTTCTGACCTGGTGGTGGTGGGGTATGATGCCGCACAGATGACAAAGCAAAACCACATTGGTGAGGCAACATCACAGTTCCACGCCTGGTGGAAATTAGGGGTGCACAATATATCGATTCAGTATCGTTATCGCAATATCACGTTGCGAAGTGTCATGTGGAACATTTTGCAGGAAGTGCAATATACTTTTTAATATACGTTTATTTTGTTGAGATATGCATCCATTGGCTGTTTGGCTTTGTTGTGTTTGATTTAGACAGAAAAGTAAGATGTGTGACTGAGGAAGCTAATGACGTAATGGAGATGGAAAAGGAAACATTAGTGGCCAAAAAGAATGCCTCCTCTGTTGTTGTACGAGTCCATTAAGAAAATGTGTTGTTTTGATATGTTATAAATATTTTTTTATGCATTTAATATAGATATTGCCATTTTCATTATCAACATCGCAATATCACATTTTGTCAATATCGTGCACCCCTAGTGGATATCCAGGGTAACTAAATACTTAAGAAGTTACATCTGTAAAAACACAAACAATTGTATTTGGGCCTGTGAATTGTTGGTTATGTATTTTTTTTTTAAAGTCTGAATATACTGTCAAATGCATGCGGAAAAAATTTTGCACTTTAAATTAGGGGTCTTTGAGTCCAATAACAATCTTTAGTCATCCATCTGGCCATTTTTAAGCAACAAGTTCATGACCCCTTCCAGATTTGCCCTTCTATATGTGGGTCTTTAAATGTCCTACATTGAGGCACCCCTGCTAGCATTCAGGGTTTATATAAATAAATAAGAAAAAAAAATACTTTCTTAAAGTTTTAATGGATGACAAATGATTGAGTGTTACTGTGGTTTGTTCCCTAAAACACAAGTTAGCCACCTGGTGATATGACGCTGTCATAATTAATACATTATTACTATTATTACAGTGTTTGCTTACAATAACTTACACATGCCCTATTCAGACATTGAAAATGCTGTAAATGTAGACTAAGCAGATATTTAACTCACCTCATCAATCTCTCGAATCCAGCGATCAATGCCATCAAACGACCAGGCATTAGTGATGTCATACACTAGCAAAATACCCTGAAATAATGAAAAGAAACAAAAATCAGGGCACATAACTAATGGTAAGTCCATCGAATAAAACAACTGAACTGAGTCAAAGTCTTGTCAAGTAAATAATGAAAATAAATAAATAATTAATAAAATAACTCTTGCTCACCTGTGCCCCACGAGAATACGACCTGAAAATTGTGCAGAATCTTCCTTGACCTGAAGTGTCCCTGGATGCGGATACACGTGTTATTCAATGGATGAATGCTCTCAAGCCATTAAAGTATTATTCAAAACATCTTTCCTTACCACAACTCTAACTTCACTCTCCTCCCATCCAGCAGGATTGTAGTGGTCTTGTAGTCAATCCCTGAGGATGCACAGTCGGGTAAATTAAAATCAGTGAACGGATTACTTAATTCCAGCATACGTTTCGATTCTGAAATGCTACGGTAATGCTTACCACTGCCATAAGCATACGGTGACTCAACTGATCCGTCTTGCAAACTTTCCAGAATTTCTCCTTTTCCAACATCACTGTCGCCGACCAACAGGAACTTTAGAAGATAATCATAACTTTTGACAGGGCTCCCCTGGGTTCCCATCATACCACGCATCGGCGGTGTCAAATATTACTGGTCAGATACGGTATTAGGTACCGTACCGTATGCTGTACAGTCCCGTAGTCCAAATTAGCAGGAGCGGTGCACGATCTTGTACCGTATAGCTACTGAAAATAGGTCGGATAACTTTAATATTGTAAGTAATTTGGAATGTGCCGCTAAAAATTCCGGCTACTGAGTTACAGTGACTATTTGGCAACAATAATCAAAACGCTAGCTGGCTTGTTAGCTATTGTACCCTACAGTAGCCAGCTAACACAAACGTCAGTAACGCTAAAGCATTCTACGGTGCAACACATACAACAAACAATAGGAAAACTTCGTTGTATGTGAACTTTTACGTGAGCTATTACATAACAATCAAACTACCAGTACACATATTTACTTCCATTTAAACGAATAATCTTAGCAAATCTTTCTGGTTCATAACATCTTCCGAAACCTGACTGTGTTGACTTCCTACATGCTGACGTCTTCCGGTACGCAATTTCCGGCTTAAGATAAATATCTAAAATGTACATTACAGATTTTTGGGTAAATATGAGAGAATTTATTACAAATAAAACTGGATATTCTGTTCATATCTGTGAGAAAGATGTAATTACTACATTTGAATGTAAATATTCTTATCTGTTTCTTGGTGAATTTGATTTTATTACTTGCTAAATTTCATATTCATAAAGATACATTTTCTAAGAGTCGTACAAATTTTATATTGTTTTTGGTGGAATTTAATTAGTTTATTGAATCATTGAAAACGACAAAAAAAAGCCTCACATACTTTACAAATATATGAAGAATTGTGTGGTAATGTAACACTTTTTATTTAATTTTTTTTAAATATTATATATTTTTTCTTTGTATTGCATTTAATGGTATTTTGTAATGTATGAGTTTTGTCTAGCTGATGTAATGTCTGAATAATTGTATTGTTGTATGTTCAATACATTTTTTTTAACATTTCTTTTTTTTTATGTACGTTACATTTTAACCTTATATATTAGTGTATGTACAGCGGGGAAAACTAAATAAATCAAATAATTAATTAAATATGGAGCAAATTCTTAGGTGTTAAATTGAATTATCATAATTCATAGTTTTAACTTAATTGGTTTATTAGCACCTGTGATTATTACTGCGTGCAGCCTGCACATAAAACCCAAGCTAAGCAACTTGCCGTCTAGGCTGAGAGATATTTCCGGAATGTAATGGGGCTGCAAGTTGCTGGCGTGTTGCTGTTATGTTGTGCCTCATACAGCTATCAGTTAAGTGGTATAAGCAGTTATGGCCTGTCTGCTCCGGAGTTAGAATGGAGTGAGGCTAGCAAAATGAGTGAAGAATCTCGCATAGCTGTACCAAGGAGCAACAACTGGAAGAGTGGGTCAAAGAGTCTTAAATTGATTGCCAAAAAGGTTCCTATGTATATACGTGTTTCAGTCTCTGAGGACCAGATGCCGCTCTTCAAACCAGAACGGGGTGCTAGACCACTGCCTCACTCGGTCAAGGAAATGCTCCTAATGACTGCTGCTCCTTCAACAACAGCGTCAACACTAGCCAGCCCGTTAGAAGTATTGTGCCACCTTGATAGAATATATGTTCGAGTCAGAAGGGATGTCTTCAGTGATATTATGGCATACAAAAGTTTGAGGTTGGGCTTGTGTCCAGTTAATCAAGCTACCTCTGCACACTTCTACTTTCTCTACTATCTGGACTCGAAGTGTGGGTTCAAGTGGGAGGTTGGTCATAGCTTCTGTATGGTCTTCTAAAGCCTACTTGTATGAAACGTTGGGCTATTGCACTTGATGATGAATTTCTATTTTATCTGTGTGTGCAGAGTAAAAGGGATTATGTATCTATCTCCACTATACTTCACTACGTGCCGCATTCTTCTGGTCCGATTTTGAGGCAGCTTCCGTTTAATATTCCGGTACAATGCAGGTACCATAGGTAAGTAAAACATGTCAAATTGCGTGTCATTGCATCGAAAATGAGGTAGTTGTTTAACTCCTACACTTGATAATTGCAGTGTGAATTAACAGTATTTCATTAGCTTGTTTAAAGGAGCGTTTCTGACCAAGTAGCTACTAATTTGCTGTTGCAGAATATTTCACTCCTATGGAGTGGGATTCTATCCCAAACTTGCAAAGAGTACTGTTCACAAAGTCTTACATTCAGCAGCAGATTTCCACCTCATTGCACAAGATGGTATGTTGCATTTCAATTCCCTTGACTTGTGAGACATTTCTGTAAATGTATACACATTATAAAATGCCTACTTTAAATGATGCACCAAATTATTGCAATCATTTTTGCTATTTATTTTTTAAAGCATCAGGGAATCTGCTCAGTGGCTCTGTAAGCTACAGCCTGGGGCAGCCAATGTACTTTGAGGCCAAGCTAGCAAACCCTACAGTGAACCAAAGGGTTTACATCAACAAGTGCTTTGTAACCACCTCTTCAACAGACTTAAACACTACACCAAAATATACAGTGATTGCCAATCAAGGGTAAAACATTTAGTCTACTCGATTTACTTACTATAAGGTGCATTTTATAAATTTAACTTTTTTTTTTTTTTTGTGGCAGTTGTATGATTGATGGCAAGGTGACTCAACAGTCAAGGTTCCTCACACATTCATCGAGAACCTCCCAGAGGTTTAGCATTGGTGCTTTTATCTTTGCTGCAGAAGCTTCTACATTGGTATTGTATAAACAACTCTGCTATCAATATCAGAATAATGAACTTTAGTGCAACATAACAAAACACTGTTTTCTAGCATCTCTACATGCATTGTGAGATCACTGTGGGAGCACCTACTCCAACTCAGAGTGCCAAAGCCTGCAATTTTGATTTTGCTACAAAAACGTGGGTACAGCTCTATATTTGCGTTATCATTGTTGGACAGAATTGCATGCTAATATCATCTTTTGTTTAGGTGGAAGGAATTGTATGGCGATGGCTCGGTCTGTGCTTGCTGTGACTCCTCCTGCTCTTCGGCAACAAAAGGTTGGTAATTTGTTAAAACTTCAGAAAGTAACTTCAACATCTGTATTAAAGGCTTTATTTTGCTATACAGTATTTCTAAGTGTTAATGCAATATCTAACCTCATAAAGGGAATGTTTCATCTCAAGGTGAGTGGGGGGAAAAAAAAACATTTGGTCCAATGGCGGCTGAGGAATAAAATCAGAAGCTGCTGTTGAGAATAATTAACAGTAGTTTAAAAATATTGAATATGGCTCATAACTTTTTGTTTTACAGACTTCAAAGCAGTGGTTTCCAGTTCTTCTTCTTGGGAGGTTGACAGTAAGCAGATGTACACAGAACCAGACTTTAAATCCATAATGCTGGAGACATTCGACACAGAGGACCATAGTGAATTTGACACAGAGGACCACAGTGAATTCCTTAACTACTGGGACCATGACTATTGATGCAAATGTATATGGTGTTTCTTTTAAATGTATTAAAATATTATTCTCAAAGACTATACATGTCAACTTCAATGCATAGGTACACAAGACAATGACAAGCATATAGTCTTTGTTTTATTGTATGTCAAGAATTTAGCCTACATGAGTTATCTTGCTACATAATCTTGAACTAACAGATTTGTGTTTTTGAGAAGCTCCTGAAATTGCATAAAACTCTTAGTGTATAGATGATGATCTACCACAAGGGGGTGGAAAAGATTTACTGGCTTCACTTTTGTTAAAGACGCTGGGCGTTCCTTGTCTCCTTGTTCCAATTGGCTCCCAATAAGGCTGTGTTGTAATAATCTCTGGCCAATAGATGTCTCCATATAGACAAACAGGTCACGCAGCCGGTAGGTTATGTTCTCAGCATTCCACTGTGTGGACTCTTTAGCCAGAATTAGATGAATTAGTGCATTCTTAAAATGAGACTCTGTAAGAATACTTCTTCCTGACAGAGTGGCTTGCTTTTTAAGAAGGAAACTTGCAATGTTGAGAACCTGCATATGACAGGTCTTTAGTGGTAGATTTTTGGACAGATGACTTAAGAACTGGTCTTCACAGAAGGCTACTGAGAGATTCCAGGAAATGTCTGAGATTCTTGTGGAGCAGGGTGCAATAAAAACATAAGCATCTTGACACAATCTAACCACAGGATTTAAGTTGAACATAACTGTCTTTCCTGATCTAAACCGCACCACAAGGGCTCCTGGAGCTCTAGTGTTGCGGAAATTGAGCTCAAACTCATATTTATGAGAGATCTGTGCCCATGCTTGTTGAATGGCGCTCTGGAACCATTCAGTAACCTTTGATTTGGAGAGAAAGAGAGTGTTCTTCATGCAGAGAAATCTGTAATCATCCCTACCATTTATATCTGCTTCCTCATTCTGACAATGTAGCAAGCATAACACATCTGGATCAGAGTCACAGGGGCAGCCGTTTCGACGGACATTCTCCACCATTTTTATCTTAGCACAGCCTTGCATGTCTGGTGATGTATCACTGGCCCAAAGCTCGCATTGAAAACTATACGATTTAGGTGGGGCAAGTGGGACTATGATGTTGTTGCTATCCTCTATCTGTAACTCCTCCATTTTAACACCAACACTTTTCTTACTTATGCTCCTCATGGTTTCCAACAGGTCATCAGTAAATCCCTCCAGGAACCCAGCCATTCTGCAGTTCTCATTAGGTGAAGTTTCAATACATTTAACATGAAAGAGCTGCAGCGTGTTGCTATCAGGGATTGGCACTTCACTAGCAATGTTGCGCATTAAGACGATATCAGAAGTGCACCCTTCCGCATATTGTTGTAGCGATGGTCTCTTCAGGTATTTCCTGAAGAAGAGAATTGTGGAAATCAGGGAGAATATGTTCCATACGTACCACAAAGAGCTTTCCTTGTCATCTGTCTTCTGTAGATTATCAGGTGTCTCAGTAAACTGTGATAGTGTCACCTCCTGCTCTGAGACACATGCTTTCTGGCCTTTAAGTTCTTGTTTTTGCTCTGGTAAGCTTGGTTGTCTAAAGGAACCACTTGACTTTATTTTCTCACTGGGCTGAGAAAGATCAGCTACGACAGCTTTCAAACTGTTATTTTCATGGGCAATAATGTCTTTATCCTCATGACCATCTTCTGATTTGACCATTGTACATTGACTCTCCTTAAACCTAGAAAACAAATGGTGTTCGTTTAGGAATTTGTGTCCAGCATTTTCATTTTGTTCTTGGTTAATAGTCAACTCTGCCAAGGAGATACTATCAATTTGATGCCCTTTTGAGACCACGGACTCACTTAACTCCTCCTGGATGGGTTTTAGGCCAACCTCAGACCCTTCATAGTCAACTTGAGTCATTTTGAAATCTGTAGGTGTAATTTGTTGGTATAGCTTCCCTTGTTCTTCCAAGCGCTCATTCATGCGTTCTGTGATGATGTTGTTCCATTCCGGCATCCTGGTGCTCTCTTTTGGGTGCATGATCAGACCCACAGCCACCAAAAATATTTGAATGATTGTATCATGCATCTTTCATGCTATCTGTAAATGTAACACATATAAAAACAACTTTAACTTAAACTTTAATTTTTACTGTGTAGAAATTAATCAAGTCAAGGAAGTCACTGTTTCTCTAACAGTAACTTCCTGAATGGTGTGTGCATAGCGTAAATAGGCTATGCACAACCTATATGCAAATAATACTGCAATGGTATGCTGTGACAATAACACACATTTGAAAAAATACAGAAATACAAGTTACATTTACATCATTTAGATAATGTTTTAATCATGAGAGAATTCATACAAAGTTGCATGCAAAAACTAACTTACACAGTAACCGGCTCAATATAGCTTCCTGTCTTAGACACTTCTCTGTTATGACTTATTTCCTGACAAGCCCATGTGCATGTTTGAAGATGTTATTTGCCATATATAGAGGAGTAGTACAGACTTCCTGTAGAGTTTAAAGGCATCTGACATTAACCATTTAACTTGCATTTAATTTAACTTTTGATACATCTGATTACACTGTCAATATGTATTGGTCTTTTTGAAAAGACCAATAACTTGGGTTGAATGTACTGCCCAAAAAATGTGTTATGGTGTATTTTCAATCTTGTGTACATTAATAAGGTAGTAAGCCCCTGACCTTTATGCTCCTGTGGTCTGCGAACTGGTTTCTCTAGCTCTGCCTCATAATCATTGGTGCAGTTTTGTGTTCAATCAAGGATGGTAAGACATTTAAAATACTATACAAAATGTTAAGTCGTACTTGCAAGTAACGGATCTAATATAATCGATGACACTTTAGAATAATGGTAACTCTTTGAAACATTATTATGCTTTTAAATACAATATATTTGTTATTTGACAGTTGGCATTGATTTAAACAGATTTTTGAATCGATCGCTTAGACAAACAAATGTTAAAGGCATAAAGCCATGCATCATTTGAATGGGTTGAGACCATTTTTGCATAACACAAATCTCATGTAGCTATTGCTTCAAATAAGTGCTGTTGTTGTATGATTTAACAATGCAAAAAAGTGACTATTTATACCCAATACAACTGGAGAACATAAAGAATATAAATATGATGACTAATAGGTTGGAGTATGTGGACAGCCTTTTCAACACAGGTTGCATCTTTTGTCACAGCAGAACCCTTTATAAAGTAGCCTGCACCTGTATAGGGTGTGGCACTTTGACAGATGATGTGGTTTGCTTTAAACATTACTACGTTCGAGAAGCGTCTGTGTCTATAGTCCTCAGAGGGTGCAATGGTTAAGTAATGTGTCCGTCTGTTTGAATTTCAGTTTCAAAGCCATTTATTATTTGTCCACTTTAAAGGCTCATCTAAGGTAAGTGGTTCTTCCTTTTGAAATGTAGTTTAATAAGTTATTAACAACAACTTAACAAAGGTTTATAGTATTATAATATAGGCTATGTAGTTTAACATTTAACTGTGAACATTGTAATAGTAAATAGTATTGTGTTCTCTCTACAGATTTGTTTTGGGGAGAGCACATACGATCGTTTAAAATGGATAAATTTCGTATGATGTTTCAGTTCCTCCAATCCAATCAGGAATCCTTTATGAATGGCATATGTGGCATCATGGCACTAGCTAGTGCCCAAATGTATTCTGCCTTTGAGTTCAGCTGCCCCTGTATGCCAGAATACAACTATTCCTACGGCATTGGGCTGCTTGTTGTTCCACCTATATGGTTCTTCATATTAGGTTTTGTACTGAACAACAATGTGTCGATGCTGGCCGAGGAGTGGAAGAGACCAACAGGGATGCGTAGTAAGGACCCAGCAATTCTTCGATACATGTTCGTTTCGATGGCACAGCGTTCCCTGATAGCACCTGCAGTGTGGGTCTCTGTTACTCTCATGGACGGGAAGAGCTTCTTGTGTGCCTTCAGCATCAATTTGGACATTGAAAAGTTTGGGAATTTCAGCTTTATTACAGAAATGTCTGATGTGGAGAGGATTAAGATGCTGGCAAAAATTCCATGCAAAGACTTGTATGAACACAATGAAACAAGAGTGGCGGCATCTCGTTACATAAAGTGTATTTCACAGGTGTGTTGTTTTGACATTTTTACACTGACATTTCCACAGCCAATTCCCTTACTTTGGCAATTAGGAAGCATTCTATCAGTTACTGAATCCTATATATCGTTTAATCTATTCTCACTTATTTTACAGAAATTAATTTTCATATTGGCTCATTGTTTGCTTTTAGCTCATTTGTTGCATTTCTTGTCATGAAGGCAAAGGACATGTTTTCAGTCCAACAAAACACCTAAACATTATTTATTTCTGGGTTTAAATGAAATCCTCCATGGCAAATATTGTATTTATACACAATTTGACACCTATAGAAAAATTTAAACACAGCCAAGCCATTAGTTGGTTGGGGTTGGTATCTTTGTATTTCAAATAATTTAAAATGAAGTCAGAAAGGGAAACAAAAATATTTAGATTTGTATAACCTTGATAACTTGCACCTTGTAACTAAATACTTAAATATAATTATAAGTATTAATAACAATCTACCACATAACGTATAATAATTTATATGTCACACTTTTTTGCAGGCATTTGGGTGGATGTTCCTGCTCATAATGACCATTGTGGCATTCATGATTCGAGCTATTCGACCATGCTTTACTCAGGCTGCCTTCCTCAAGACAAAGTACTGGTCCCACTACGTTGACACGGAGCGCAAGCTGTTTGATGAGACATGCAAGGAGCATGCCAAGAGCTTTGCCAAGGTCTGCATCCACCAGTACTTTGAAAGTGTCAGCGGAGAGATGCGCAAACTCCATCACCATTCCACGGATGACAACAAAGATGCTAATGACGAAGAAAATAAAGTAAGCGATGAAGACAGGCTTCTTGGAATCAGAGCACAGGATGATATGAACAAGGTCTTGTGGAACTGGCACACATGTAAACCACCTCTGGCTCTAAGGAGGGACCAACCAGATGGAAAAGACAATAAAAAGCTCAACGAAGGAACGAATGGATTTATAAATGGACATGCCCATGAAATACAGAAGAAGCAGTGGGCAGTGTATTACAGTAAGGTTTGACCATTTCAAAGTAAACAAGGCATAGGTTTATGAAATTATCTTGTTTTTGTTATTAAGAATTATATTGATTTATAGACAATAGGTATAGATACAGTATATGTTTCCATTTTCTAGTTTGTTCCCCTGATGAATATAAAACAGAATGTGTCAAATTAAACAATGACTGTTTTGTCAGAAAACTATACATTTGAAAATACTTGAATACTATGAAACAGCATATTTTAGTCTGATATTTGTGGTTTGTGATTAGTAATGAAGATCCCCACTAGAAAACAAGCAATCACAATGCACTGATGTATTGTTGTCTCAACACTATAGAAATGACTATTAAAGGTCCATATACCACACAAAACCTGGCTTTGCAATAATCGGATATGGTTCTGACTACTGTGGATATCTCAAGCAAAACACAGGGAACCAATAAGTGGTCTTAAAACAACATAAAACATACAGGTGATGAAAATATGCCTATTGAAGAATAGTATAAGGGCATGAGAGCAACATCAGTACTTACTATATACAAGTTATTCAAGCTCTCCTATGTTTCAACGACCACAAACCTTTCAACATGGTTAGGGAGTTTTAGCGAGGTGTGATATATCTGCAATGGTCAGTATCTACGAGTCTCAGGTCATACTGACTAAATCATCAATGTCAACACTAGCTCAATGTGTGCCGTTTGAATGAATGTACTTGGTCGAAGAGTAGACATACCTTTTGTTTAGTTGCCAATCCTGCATATGCAAAATAAGGTTGAGAATAAACGCATGTGAAGCAACCGTAATTTACATGACACAATAGCTTCAAGGTGAACAATTTCCTTACTCATGCCTATTTCCATCTTCATCCAAGTCACTGCAAAAAGGCATTTCACTGCAGCCTTTATAACATGCTTGTACATTTGATAAAGCTATTGTAACTGAGGTAAAGCCTACAACACAACATGCCACCACAAAGGTTATGTTTGGAGAAGTTCACATACCAGATAGCAGCACAACCTCATACCCACATTCATTCTACTTAGATTTTTAAAAGTAGACTCCCCAATTTGTGTCTCAAATTACCCTTTCGATAGAAATCATTGTTACTACAAAAAAAACTTGTTTGGGTTTGGAAATCCCTCCGACGGTGCTGACTGACCCACATTCCTCTCTACTCCCTACCCTACGGACAAATACACACACTTTTGACCACAGTTGTTTAAAGAACAGAAACCTTGTGTGACCCATCGAGTGCAACAAACATCGTAAATTGTCCGTTGAGATGCTATTTTGAGTGTAGGTCCCTCTGCACAGCCAACAGCTATCCCTACATATTCAGCAGTGATGTCATTACGGGGGGGTGGGGGGGGATGAATGAAAACACCCATAGAGCTTGTGGGTGTTTCTCCCTCCCATCCCCAGGGAGATTATAGTGGAGCAAACCACCCCTAACCCAGTAGCCCCAGCAGCTGTTCTCTCAATTGGCAGCCATGCAGGGCCACTGTGGGGGTGGAAGCACGATATTCTTTGTCCAGATCTCTCTCTCTCTTTCTCTCAAAACCTCTCACACCCATATCCTGCTTCCCTATAACCATGATATATCCCCCCCCCCCCCCCCCCCCCCCCCCCCCCCCCTCCCCCAGGGGGCAGTCCCCGTCAAGACGCAAAGCAAAAAAAAAGGAAACAAGAAATAAAACAAGCA
>JAODUE010012310.1:18391-50891 GCA_027564755.1 Amblyopsis hoosieri | reverse complement strand
CCTATCTCAGAACTTGTTTTTTTGTTGGTGTGAAGTGTGTGTGTGTGTGTGTGTGTGTGTGTGTGCGTGTGTGTGTGTGTGTGTGTGTTAGGGGGGTGGGGGGGGGGGGATTTTCATGTTTTACTACCACAGGAAACTTGTCTGCTTGAATGGTAAAGGGAAGCGATCGTGACAGTGCTACGCTAACACTCGTCAGTGTCAGGCCTGTTACGCTTGTGACACGCCGCACCGCACCCAGGCACACTGTGCGCTCGATATAGCGACGGTAGGCGTCTGCCTGCCTTGTAACCTACGCTGTGGAGGCAGGCACGCCGAGCCCTTGGCTCCCCGCGGAGGAGCCATCGTTACAGCCCCGCTGTTACCGTACCGGATGTATTCACAACAATTAGGCAAGAAGCTATCCCTGTAGAATGTATGGCGCGTGTTTCTCCTAATGTGCTACAGCTCCTCAGCGTCTCCATGGGAGAGAGGGAGAGAGATAGATAGATGCACATGTAGAGATAGAGAGACAGAGAGAGAGAGAGAGATAGAGGGGGAGATGGAGAGAGAGAGGGGGAAAATGCATTTGACTGTAATTGCGTTTTGCACTGGTCCCCATGAAAATGGATTTTCAAATGTGAGTACCACCCCCGCACCCACCCGCCTCTTCCCTGTAGAACATCTCCCTCCACCCCTCATGCCCCGTCTAATTTGAACCGGAACGTTGTTAGAGCCATGCTTGTTATTGCTCTCATTATGTGCTGAAATAAGAAAAAGAACAAAAAACACAAAAGCACCTCTTATGATCCCAATCAAGCAAGGGCAGGCTTTTTGGATTGCACTGTAGTTAAGGTTACCATGTATGTCTCAATATTCCATTACAATAAGGAGAGAGAGAGAGAGAGAGAGAGTTCGGTGTGGCCCACACTATATACAGTATCGAAGGGGAAACTCAACATTTCACTCAAACTCAAAACATTTAGTCAACATACACGCATGAATCTATTCCTTTGCATTAATTCCAGCAAAAGAACCAATGTGTACATGGGTGTGGGTAGCCAACAGCTCTACTTGACAGGGATTACTGGGAAGGAGAGGCTGCGTGCGATTTAATGCAGGGTTATGGGGCAGTCAAAGCAGGGCTACAGTACTCTCACATGCGATTGGTGGGCAAGCGGGGTACTGTTACCAGCCTGGGAGCGAGACAAACCTTAACTAAAGTGCGCAAATGGCACGGATGCTGGATATGGGAACGCTAGTGTGGGGCAGCAGAGGAGATGCATTTTCTCAGATACAAACCTGTATGTCTGATTAGCCGTCTGATTAATGTACAACACACTCTCCACTGACAACCCCTTCGGAGACAAAGACCCATGGGCTTATGTTGGCAACCCCCCTGTGTGTCCTTACGTAATCATTCTCCAGAGAGCCAGCCATAGATAGCCAACATACGCAAGGTGAGACCTGGGAGAAGCTGCTCTGGCGTTCAGGCCATTAAGGCCAGAGTATCTGTTACACCATCACGATTCCAAAGGCTAAACAGTGCTAAGAGCAACCTGCCGACAGACTTAGTGTATATTGAACATTTAATGTTGTGAATAATTCATAGCGTGCGGTTAAGATCGGAGAGGTGCTGTGGAACAAAATGACTAGAGGGCAGGTAATTGTTATTGATTCCCCTGAAGCCTCTCTCCTGTTGAGAGGGGCATGAAGAGACGGGCTCCGGGACTCTATCAAAACCACAAAATAAGCCCTGCGTCTCTGCTCCGCCTGCCTGCTTTGCTGGATCCCTATAAATTTAACTGCCTTGACAAAGTTCCCAGGGATAGGAGAACCTGTTCAGTCAATCAATATCTGAGGAGCCTGCCATGGAGTCAGCAGGTGACCGGGCTTCCTGGCAACGGCTTTGGCCTGTAAACCCTGATGGATGATCATCGTCCTGCCAGAGCGCGGCCAACTCCAGTCTAACGTGGGTCTAACGCTGCTCGCTCTGACAGGTCCGCGTCCTCGCAAAAGTCAACATGTTTAGAATAAATGCATTATTGTGTTATAATGAATAATGCGTTGGCATGTCGTGTTGCATTATTCTGCTTATTCTTTTCAAATGGCATGTTCCTTATTTTGTAACCAGGTCACTCTGAAAAATCAAATAGTATTTGGACTGCGAAAGCATATAACGTTGTTTACATTGTGACTGCGGGGCTTCATCCCCACTCTGGAGATAAGAGGAACCCATCGCATCTCTCATTTCAGTGCTACAGGAGGCCCATGGCGGTAAAACAGACATAATCCCCTGCAAACGGCCTCGTCAGCCCCGATACCCTTGTCCCTGGATCAGGCGAGCAGGGGTGTTACCGCCTGAATACCTGACAGATCCCATGGCCACTTGCATACCTGAGTAATCCATCTCTAACCGGGATGTGCCCTGTGTAAGGCCGTGGCATACAGTATGTTCAGTGTGCGGGTGTGGTCGACAACCAGTACAGGCTGCTAAAGGACAGGCTGCAAAACCAGCAGTACTGTGGAAGTAGGCAACCATACGATGACATGACAATGACTTAAAACAGCACAGGCCCCTGTTGAATAAGTAGGCCGGGTTACGCCAATCAACAGTGTGGGCGAGTGGTGCCTGGAGACAGACTAGAAGGATCCATGCAAACATGCAGATACATATGACAATATTAAACAACAGCGGACAAGGGTGTGGGACGTGGGGGTGGGTGGGGTGGCTGGGTACACGGTGGGGGATTGCAGTGCCCTCATTGGGAAGGGTGGGGGGGGGTGCAAGGCTGTTTTGCCTCACCTAAAACTGCAGCGGAAAGCACAGAGGGTTAAGAGTGAAAATGACAAACCTTCTCGCGGATCTGTTTGTGGATGGAGTTATTGGATGGAGGTGAGCGATGGAAATGGAGACAGAAACACACGGAGAGTGAAACAGAACGTCCATAGACACACTGGAGATTAAGTGACAGGACAAGTAGTAGCTCATTGGGGACGGCATTTAAAGGATTGCTGGCAACCTGTGGAACAGCCGAGCACTCTCAAAGTTTCCAACCAAAATAATGTTGCTTTGGTAACGCCACAAAAGATAGCAAAGTTAGTTCCCTGCCCATATCAAGGAGTTCCCCTTTAACCACCACTAACAAAATATATTTTGTTTTTCTTGAGAGAGAGAAAAATAATAAAAGGCCTCTGGATGCCACACATACAAACGCAGACATGCGAGACGACGGCATGAAGACATTCCTGTTAGAGGAAAGCCAGGCGGCAGCACTCTGTCTGCGGTGACATATTGGCACGTCACGCAGATATATGAAGGAGTGCCAACAGACAGCGGCTGACAGGCCTCCGTTGTGGGATAAGCACTTGACAAATGAGCGCTCGCACACAATCACAGCGCGCTTGTGATTCTCCCCACGTCAACTCAGTTCTCCTTCAGAGGAGGGTCAGCGAAAAAAGACCCTCGGCAACACACAGGCAAACATGCTCGCGCGCACTTGTACGCACACACACACGCACGCACACACACACCCCTAATGGATAAGAAGCGGAAGGACGAAAATAGATACACAGACGGGAAAGGGAAAACAATCCGCCAGGACACACAAACACGCACACACACGCACGAGGCAAACACACGCATACACAACTCCCCCACCCCCTATTCCCACCCAGAAATACGAGGACATCATTCTGCGGTGGCTCTAAAATGTCAAGGCAGTCGGTGTTTGTGGTTTGTGTACCGGCACACATGAATTGGATCAGGTAGTTTCTGCAGGCTAACAAAAAAAAAAGTGAAACACATTCACGGACACAGGCCCATAACAAGCACATTAGATGCAGGTCTGTCAGACGAGCGTGCGTGTGTGTGTGTGTGTGCGCGTGTGTGTGTGTGTGTGTGCGCGTGTGCGTGTGTGTGTGTGTGTTTGTGTTAGGTTTCAGCATATTTATTTCATTTTCAAAGAACCGAGAAGATTATTTGTTTTTTTAAAGATGCTTCATTTAATCTAGTGACAGATTCTGAGTCTTTTGGCTCCTAAGTAGAAAAATGCTATGACAAAACAATACATTTTACAAGCGTGTATATAAAGACTGTATTAGTAAAGTAGTCTTCTTCATCTCTAGAACAGACATTTTCCAGAGACATGCATCCTTTCACTGCTACATCTAGGCAGCCGTAAATGGTGTCATGTGGCCCGTTTCAGTTTTATCTCAATTTTATTATGTTTACAGGTTGGATAGCAAGCATTAACAAGGCATTAAATTCTCCCTTAGGAGTCTCTATATTTAAAAGGTGAGGCCTCTTGTCTGAGAGCCTGAGGTCTTAAAGCCAAGCTAGCGGGCTGGCAGTAGTGCCACCCCAGGCCTTCATATTCATGCTGCGGTAACAAAGGAGGGCTGAATGTGTAGCGTGCGCCCTTTGTTCCCTATTTCAGACAAGTACACTTTTAAAAAGGTTACGGTTTGTTTGATTCCCATCCACCCCGCTGGTGTCAGCGGGGTCGACGGGTTGACAGTTCCTGGGTGTTTGTTACAGACTAACCCAGACCTGGCAGGCTCCCAGCCACGCCACCGCTGCAATTACCTCCGTGGAGAAAAACAGACCTCTCTCTGCACCTGTGACGAGACACGCCCTCATTATTAAACACGAGCTGAAGGCTTCACATCTCTTCCTCCTCTTTGTTGTCGGGGGTTACCTTTTCCCCCTTCTGCGTGTCACGTGAGGCACTGCTGTGCGCTGTAATTACAGCTTCAATTCCACCTCCACCCATTATCGTCCTAGTTACAGTCGCCATACCGGTTGCTAATAAACTGTCTTCTTCCCTCTGCAAAATGACTTTAATTATCAGTAATGCTTAAACGGGTTTCGCAATCGTAAAAGGGAAAATTGTACCATTAGCAATATCAAAACAACATACTGTCAACACCGTCGAATGAATGCAGGGGAGATGGTGGGCGCCATTTTAGAAGGGAAACTCCTTGACAGCACCGGCAGATTCCCTCATTTCCCCATCTCACTGATGTTTGAAACAACTGTCTGCAAAAGTGTGTGCGACTGTGGAGTAGGATGTGAGCCTATGAGAGCTGTTGGGGGATGAGTAAAGAGGTGTGTGAGCCGGTTCTCAGGTGTTGTAGGAGAGGCATGAGTTTCAAACCAAAACATCAATGCTTCTGTAATGCCGGGGGGCAAAAAGAAGGGGAAATCCAGAAACAAATCGAGGAGTTTCCCTTTAAGTTTTTCATGACAGACACTGGAAAACCGCTGTTAAAGCGATGCTAAACTTTTGTTGAACCCTTGATTATCCAGCGTCCAATGATGTCCTCATGCTGGAGCTAGAAAAGAATCTATTGTTCACAGGCTAATACAGGTTCAGCACTTTCATCCGTCATTAACTTCCTTTGTTTCTCAAAAAGATTACTTACACAAAAACATAATGTGCCCGCAAAGAGGATCGGTGTCACTACTGGTAGAATGCGTTACTCAACTTACTCCATAAATAACTACATGTGTGTGCAGTGTGTGTATCTACAACAACAAGCTGCGGTGAACGGAGATGTGTTTTATGGATACATAAACGTCTGTTTTAGAGAGAATATGCCGGATGAAAGCAACCGTTGAGTGCTGGTTGCACACCTACCACAAACGAGGGGTTAACAGCTAGCGAGCCCCAGTGGGAGGACTTCGTAAGGAGGTGAGGGAGAGCTACAGAGTGGAGGGCTTAACAACAGTTCATTATTACTATAACAAAGACACAAAGTGATAATCGAGCACGTCGTTTTCTCCCCCCCGCCCCCTATACATTCTCCACCCACACCAACAACTAGAGCAGCGATTCTGTTTCATGTGCTCCAGACAGTCTCTGTCGCATCCGGAGGGTCTGACTGACCCAGATGAGGGCCCTCAGCCTATGCAGACGCTGCTGCAATGGTGGCACAACACTGCCCCCCCCCCCACACACACACACACACACACACAGGAGAGCAAAATACAAAAACAGAATGGCGAGCTGTTATTGTGTGTGTGTGTGTGTGTGTAGTGCGGAGGAGAGGTACAGTACAGAAGCCTTTAGAGCAAAAAAAGAGGAGAAAAGAAGAGAAGGAAATAGAGGGGCCCTGACATGGTTGTCAATGCAGCTGTTTTCACTGGAGGGGGAGGGGGAGCACCTGGTGGAGCTGGCAGACACCCAGGACATTGGTAGAGGGGGTGAAATGTAATGAGAGGAAGAACACAGAGAGAGTACTGCAGACTTTTATTAAACAATTCATTGGTGAGAGACAGAGTGGGGGGGGGAGAGAGAGAGAGAGAAAGACACACACACACACACACACCACACAAGGACCGCACAGGAGCAGGTAGCCTTTACCTCGCACGTAGAGGTTGGCCGGCGCTGAGTAGCGGGTCCCGGCGCTGTTCATGGCGACGCACTCGTACTTCCCCTGATCCGACTCATCGCTGTTCTCAATGGCCAGGGCTCCTGTGTGTATGTGTGTGTGGGTGTGTGTGGGGGGGAGGGGAAAGGAGGGGGGGTGTGTGGGGGGGGGGTTGTAGAGGGGGGAAGGTTAACAAAGTTAGCAACAGCTGAAGATGTCCAGCACAACACAAATGTACACACACACACACACATACACGTACAAGCCCATAAACTGATGGTGTGTGACTAAAGGTTGTAGATACAAGGGGCCATTTTGTGGAGAAAGTGCCTATAGCACCCATATGGAGTGAGCTGCTTTGTCAGACTCACTCCTCATACAGTGGTGTTGTGGGGGACGTCATTCGCTATCTTATATCGAATAACGAATCGATATATGACTATTTGGGGTCAATTCATCACAACGGTCACAATGTCTTTACACTGTGTGCTAGCAGACATATATAGGGCAGTAGTTAGCGCTAAGCTACATATTTTATTCAGTTTTATCGATCTGCTCAACCTCTCCACAGTATCGGGCTATTTCTCAGCACGGCCCTACACAGAGGCCAGGCTCTGCCAGATGGCATGAGATTATTATTCACAATCCCAAGTAGCTGTTGTTGTCAGGCAGAAGGCTAACATGGTGTTTCGAACAAAGTGTGAAAGCCCCAGGGGTGGGTCGTTAAATCTCTAGGTCTGGACAGGTCAGCTATCCAGCCAGCACTGATAAATAGGAAGTTACAGACAGGTGAGGCAACCTGGAATATTTACAATTTAAAATAGGCTGTTCACTTCTGGCTGTGTGACAAGAACACAAGTAGAAATCAAATAAATAAATACATACATAAATAAATAAGTAAAGCTAACCAGTGAGGGGAAAACTTACCCGGGCTGCAAAAATACTCAAAACAACAACAAAAAAAAAACATTTCCAAATAAAACGACATCTGTCACAACATGTCATACATACATGTGTCAGTCACAAGCAAGTGATAAGATGTATCACCTCTTCCAAACAGCATGGCGCTTCCATGAGAGGCAGACAGGCACCATGCCGTTTGGAAATGACAGAAGCGTTCGGTGCACAGGGTGATGTCAGGATAGGCTTTTTTTTATTATTCATTTGTAGATACATGATGTAGTATGAAATGAATGCAAACAGATCAACACCAACCGGAAAGGGACCCTAAAAACCTCAACGTGACCAAAAGACAGGGGGAAAGGTTTAAGGGGATGTGTAAAGTATGGCGTCATTGTGGGTGACAACATTAAATCTGTTTACTTACAGTATCTATTCCACCCCCCCCCCCCCTCTGATTCAGCAGTGGCACGCGCCTGAATACTAACGCCACCAATCTGTCAATCCGCTCCCAACGTCTGCCAGGCATAACACTTTGACTGCACCAGGAAAGCGATAGCAGCCAGCCAGAAGGGCCAGAAGGTAACTGTTGGGTCTGCTGCTAGGCCATGGTTTCCAGCCGCTACGCTACGACTCTCCGCTGAGAACCGGTCGCTCTCCTATCCGCTTGGTATGACCCGTTAGGTAACAGAAAATAGGTGGGGCATTGAGGAATTCACCGGTAAGGGTGTTGATGTGAGCTGAATATGCATTGGGCGGGATGCCGACAGTTAGAGGGATGGATACGGAGGTGTCAAGACATCCAATGTGTTCCGCTCGCCCTGGACGGAGCTCAGGCGCTCAATCGAGGGGTGTGGGGGAGGGACTTCCATCCATTAGTGGCTTAACTTTGCTCCTTGACCATCTCGGCCGGGGCCGCATGTTTCCCGTGCGATGCTACATAGGCGGTATGCAAATACAGCCATTTCAAATTGTATTGACGCCGCACACTGGAGACAGGTAGGGCCTCCAGTGGCAGCGCTGGCCTTTACTTAGAAACGCACCCCCACCCCACACACACGCACACACACAGTCCACTGGAAGCTACTGTACGACGACAGTGTGTTTGGCTGCTAATGGCAATGGCTGCTTGGGGTTATAGAACAACCTTGAGCAGTATTACAAGATAGCAAGCTGGCATCTATGTCGCGCTCCCCTATGACGGAGGAGACGCGGCAGACGGAACACGGGCTAGGGGAGTGTTGGGGGTGGGGGGGTGTTGTGGGGAGGTGACGGAGGGGTGAAGAGCGGACGGTTGGCCGACAGCACACATGAACCTGGCGAGGAGGCCTTGGGGGAGTGTGTGCGGGGGGAAGGGGAAGGAGGAAGGGGAAGGGGGAGGCTGACTTTGATGTGGCGGGGAGTGGGGGTGACGTGGACATGGACGTGATATTTTCTGACATACTTGATCCATCATCCTTACCTCTAATTGGAGTACCACCTAGGTGGGGGGGTAATTTAAATGCAAACAGGGTTGGAGAGATAAGTTAGTAATCCAATTTGCACCGGCGGGAAGGAAAGAAAATGGCGGCCGACAGGCCACAAATACAATTTAGCAGAGTGGATGCCACTTTAGTGCAAAGCAAAATATGACTAAACAGCAGAGGCCACAATTTAATGAACGGAACTAATTAATTTCACAAGAAAACATAAATTCACACATGCATTTCATGCGATTTGTTTTTTATAATTCTGACTAAACATGTTATACGTAAATATGTACAGTAAACACCATTTTGAGATATGACCAAGCGTCTCATTTGTATCAAAGAAAATGAGCTCAGAACCTTTTGGTGTATTTATGGACAATTTGCAAATACACATAATGGTTTTGTCCTTCTGTAAGACTGTTAAACACGTGCAAAATGGGATAACATTTGTGATTTAGGCAGTGAGGAGGCTTACAATCTTTAGCACAGATGTCAGTCAGTAAAATGAGGATAGTGCAAGAGGAATGAATGAAAGCTATACAGGGTCAATAGAATGGTGGACGTTAGACGACACTTCGACGATACCAAGTTCATTCGAAAAGTTGTTAGATTTATTATACACAGCGAAGCATGTTATTCACAGGCAGTCTAGATGGTGGTTAAAATGAGGTTGAATGAATGATTTATCAAGGAAAAAAGACATTTGTGTGTGCGGTGAATATGGGGGCAAATATTACACAGTAGGAAGAACTAGGGTGAGTGAAGGACTCTGCTGTAAATCTGTAGACGCTAAATTATTTACTGAGCTCATGTTAGGTCATATGCAGTTATGCAAACCCCGATAGGGCAGCAGATGTCAAGGAAAAGGGTAAACTATGAGCCAGGTTGTTAAGACAAAAGTATTTGTGCATTTTGGGACACTCACTATTCTAAGATTGTTGCGGTTAGCAGCTACACTCACTGATGTATTGTCACTGGTGTAAAGAGTTCCTCTAAACTATTTACTAAGGAATTATTTGTACTAGCCCACAGTTAGATTACTGACCGGCCAAGAGTGACATTTTTAATCGTGGGGCCCTGGACTTGGCCTGACATTCTTCAAATTAGGTGGTAGGGGTTTAGTACGGAGTGACTAGACTGAACCCAGTCAAAAGCCACTAATCTTTCCAGCTCACGTCTTTTCCATCTGATCCGGGTCAGGCGTGAGCTGATTACTTATCAAGTTGTCCAGCGTCGAGAACAGAGAGCACTGCATTGATTTTATTTTATTTAGGTTTTATTTTTTTGCAAGGCTGGTGCAACAGACAGTGGAACCTCTGCAGTCGTGTTTAGGAATGGGACTTATCTGATGTAAAAGGGCAAGCAAATGATTATCTATATGCACTGCGGGAGTTCGCAAATTCATTCTCATGCGTCACTGTGTGAAGAGCAAGGAAGATCGAATACAAGGTCAGTGAATGCCAAACACTGTGTGCCTGGCTAAGGCGCTGGAGTGGCGTTGGAATTTAATTTTGTGATCGCCAATTCCAACAATCAAGGTCAGGATTCTATATAATTCGGTTTTCTTGCTATACTTCTATGTGAAGACTGCGCAATGTCACCGTTGACGGCAAAAGTGACAGCAGATTTTGGCCGTCACCATACAGTAAGCTCCTCCGTGACTGAGTCATAGAGCTATGGATTCGGTTGCACAAGTTTGGTTTGGTTCGACAGAGAGAGACGCCAAGTGCCAGCAATTATGGAAAGTGAAACCTGTATTGGTGATTAGGATAGTGAAAACAGATTATGTGTGAAAGCACCTAAACACATCTGCTAGACTATGTGCTGCTATAAATGAGGATTGAAAAAATCATATCAGTAATGGTAGTGAAATGTACACCGGTTAACAATTCCAATAAACATTTTAATGTCAATCTCAACCTAATGGGATTTTTGTTTTCCCCCGGCACCAAAACCATGCCGAACCAAGCCATGAGGTGTGTGAACCATAACATCTATAGCAGACGTTACATGTTGTAACTTTCAGTGTAATCTTCGCCATTATTTATGTATGAACGCTTGCGAGTAGCCACGCCGTCTTTACTTCAAGATGAAATACTGTATACATGACATCAGAAGTAACGTATTTGTGTACATATTCCTGGCCTTTAGAGATATTTGGCGACCTGTGAAAAGTCGGTGGCTATTTTTGTGCTGCCGATTATACCTGAACGAAGCTGCTTGATGCGGCCGTTGCTGCCATTGATGTCCACAGGTAGCATGTCCTTGAACCAGGTGATCTCTGGGTCCGGGTTCCCGCTGGCGGCACACAGCATGGTGGCGGTCCTCGTCCTCTCCACCACCTTCAGCTGGGGACCCATGTCGATGGTGGGGAAGCCGTGGGGGATCTGGTTCTCTGAAATAAGCAATGGTGATGATTAACTCAGCATACATCACACGGGCTTACCCCCATACAGTGTCAGTGGCTGATTACAACTGTAGCCGGTGACAGCAGATGCAGCGGCATCTCCAGCCTCTCCCAACACTCCTAGAGTGTTTTGAATCACGTTGAACCCTCAAGGGCAGATGGGAAAATGCAAAAAGTGCAAGAACATTTCAGAGCCCAAGGGCCCAATGTGAAACCCAGGCCAAAAATTAGGCCTAACACCAAAACATAACAGACTGCTGGGAAATGTTGAGTATGCAGTTGATTTTGGATTTCCACATTGTGTTTAACAAGGCTTTCTCTGATTGATAATAACCGTGTGTGGGCCTGTTGGCCGACGTAGGGTGCTCAATCTGCCTGAGGGCATCCATGCATACATGAGCTGCTTTAGGCTTAGCAAGGGGGGTGGGTATTATAAAAAAAAAAAAATGTTTTAAATAAAAACATTTGAATAATCCAGCTCATCATAATGCATGTCACTCTGAAAATAAGATCAACCAAAATAGTACGTTATTAATCCCCATTGGGAAACAACTGAGTTTGGATGCTAGGGTGAGAGGCTAAATGGCTGTTGATCTTTCAACTGCATTCTGCATCCATTAATGAAGAGGAAACATGGTGACCCCTGGGACATGTTTCCACATGTAATCTCTTCCAACTATCTCTTCATATGTGGCGGGGCGTCTTTCAGTCTTTCGCTCTTGGAGCTACACTCACACGATGGAGTCGTCAGAAAATATAAACACTTATGCACTAATGATTATAGGAACTTCTGCCATCAGGAATTCATCCCAGTGTGAAATTCTCACAAAAAAAATAAAAATTCACCTGCTTAGATCTTGTCAATATATTAAAGTATAAAACATAAAAACCGACAACATTTGGACTAGGTGGAGAGATTATATCTCCACACTGGCCTGGGAACGCCTCGGGATCCCCCAGTCAGAGCTTGCTAATGTAGCTCGGGAAAGGTACGTTTGGGGTCCGCTGCTGGAGCTGCTGGAGCTGCTGCCCCTGCGACCCGACTCCGGATAAGCGGATGAAGATGGATGTATGGATAAAGATACTACTAGATAAATAAAGATACCAAGGTCTATGCATAATCGTGATAGGGTTATATATTTTACGTCTGTTCATGATTTCAAATAAGGCATCAATGTTTACTGTAGATTGGTCTCTTGTACAGGGAAACTCCCATATGTTAATGTCTTTAACAGTATTTATGTATATTTATGTAGGGAAAGGGCAATAAACATGCATGCTCAGCAAACATTGTTCTAGGTAAAGGGAGGTTTAAAAAATGATTATCTGTGTTGTTTCACCAGAAATATCAAAGGCTCCTAAAAACGTATTTTGTTTGTATGTAAATTAACTGTTCTGCATAAAGTTTACACTCTTTTATGGGTAGGGTATTTTTATTTATTTTATTATTCATGCATAATACCTGAGCACAATTAGTGTTGTGTGTCCAATCGTGTTTAATTTGAAATCAAATAACTTTGCAAAATATGTGGTGACATATTGCTTTCACGTGTACGTCACGGGTGTGCGTGTGGTTGCGGGGGACCCAGGGTAACTTAACCTTCTGAATCCTATTAAAGCTTTTATTTTAACAGGATATCTTGTCTACTGTGCAGCTGCTTAGCTGGTGTTCAGATTGTGCACAAAACTTGCCCCTGCAGTTAAGTGTCCTCCTCCTCACACATTCGGAGCTGGCTTCGGATCATATTTTTAGTAAATACACTACTTGGCAAATTTACATAATGAATTTACATGAGGAGGTGTTGAAAGGCTGAATATGCTTTCAAAAATAGACACAACCTTCAATAAAAAGAAAAACTGTTATTCAACAGAGACCGTTGGTACTGTGTCTACGGGAGCCCCTGTTCTACTTTCTTTTCACAGAGGCTCCTGAGAGGAATTTATGAGAACAAATTGTAAGAATAAATAATTGGTATAATGCTGTCACCTTTTATTTTCAGTCAGGAAAGTTGAAAACCGTATATATTGTTAATTTGTCATATGGTGTAAATTAAACTTGCCATGTTTAAAATTACTTTAATGTTATTCTCACTGTTATATTATGTACTATAAGAAAACGTGAAAGTTGAGCCAAAGAAACATGTATAATGAATGTATCAGGATTAACTCAAAACATGAGCATTCTTTGCTCTCTCTCGCATTATTTTACTCTACTGTTTGGGCTGTGGCCCATATTGTCTCATTTTAAGGCGTAGTACTTCTTACAAGCAAGGACATATTCTTTATAGCCCTAGAAGGCCAATATGGTGCCGTTTTATAGCAGAGGGCTCAGTTCTGACATCCTAGCAGAATATGGCACTGCTACCAAAATTGTCACTAGAGCCAAATGAAGGAAAGAAAAAGAAAAAAAAAGATGTATGAATATTGTATATGGTAAATATACAATAACATTGTATGGGACTATTGGACTATTGGACTATAGCCTGGCTCCACACAACTATTGCTCTCAGCTCAATTACTTTTGCTGAGATAGTCTGGAAACCCTGTTCACATTAGTGTTTCCACAGCCGCCCTGCTGGGAGACCAATCAGGGTGGGTTGGTGAGATGATGTTTAAGTCAAGCGTGTTTTGAAATAGTGGTAGAGCTTGATGAGGCGATCAAAACAGTTGTAGCAACGCCGATTGGTTACATAGTTTTATAATTACCAGAGGTCTACACCCAGTAGGAGGAAACAACTGTTAACACTTCCCAATGGAGCATGGCCAGATCTTATTCACAAAGTGAATGTTATGTCTGTCTAAAAGGCTAATTGGACTATGCAAACAATGGGATATTTGTCAGATATCCACTATGTGACCCTCTCTAGAATATCTACGATTAAACTGAATTTTTGAGTACAATAAAAATGGCAAGCCATTATTTTTACTGAGTAAAAAGACCCCAGAGGAGATATTATATAAGTCAGCTGCCTCCCTCGTATTGCTGAGCATAAATGGAGAATAATTTAAACAGCAAACAGCAGCTGCAAAAGCTCATGCTTGAATCCATCTCCTTCTCCTGCCTAGTGTTTGCATTGCGGGGGAGCTGTTGTTACAAGCGGCTGACATTGAACCAGACTCTTTTTCACAGTATGTCTGATTAGTGGAAACGTGGCGTCGATCGAAAAAATGTGCACGTGGTAACGTACTAGCTGAGAGACCGTGTGGGCAGCGTGCACGCTCATCGCAATACCTAGGAGGTGTGCTGCTAAGCCCCGATGTTTAGAACACGGCAGTTTGTACCGAGAGAACAACAGACATTCAAGGTTAGTTACTCCCCAGAGAGGGTAGTCAGGCAGGATGTACAAAAGCCATTCTATTTTATGAGCTAACAAAACGGGTTTCAATTCTGCAGAAAATGAGGCGCTACAATCCACTGCCAATTCACATGGTTCTACACAAACCACACAACTTAAAAGACAAGGGGAAAAAAATATATATAAATAAATAAATTAAATCCTGCAGAGTGCTGGGATTTAAAAAAATAAACCAATACCAACATTTTTAATGAAGTCATGTGTGTGGTGGAACACCTAAAATGCTTGATGTCCATGTTGGCTCTCCCGGGGTTTGAAAAATATTCATACGCCCCAGATGTCAAAATTACATCAGCTGTTCTGTATAACATATTGTATTGGCCTAGACCTATTCTTAACTTGTTTACATGTTGCATACATTGTATTTTTTATTTCTCACTCGCTTATGCACTTGTCGCATATTGCTCGCATAGGTTTTTCTTTGATTTATTTTGTTTTTAATTTGTGTTTTATCCTTACCATAAATGCACAACAGGATCAACTTAAAAGGCCTGGTCATTCTCAAGAACGCTTGTTAACTTTGAGCTCAAATAAAAAATAAAACCTCCTTCAAAAGCTTTGCCCCACACATTAACGCAAATTGCAAAGCCAAGGGCATTGTTGTACGCGGTGTGAGTGGTGTTCACCTCTTAATTTAAGTTCCTATTTACAGAGCCAGGGTACCAGATTATTTTTTCAGCATGCACAAAGAACGTTAAGATCGCAAAATGCAAGGGATATGTTGTAAATTAGACAAAAAGTCTATTATCTTACAATTAGCTTGCAATGGCTGAATACCCTTAAGCTTCTCAGTTTGGCTTGAAGAGCTTAGAGCTCTGGGTCTGCGCAAGGACCACGAATAACCCCCACACACACACTTGTCAAATCTTCAGAGCATCAGGAAAAGGTTTGAGCTCTGTCTGTCTGCTCTGGCTACACCTGCCGCTGGTCTGTCAGCTTCGAGGAGACAAAGACGAGCCTTTGTTCAGCCCTGTTTAATTTGAACGCAGGGGAGAGGTGGGGGAAATTTGGGCTGAGGCGCTGATAAAACAGTGCAGGCAATGTGGCCTGATGTTTTGTCAAGATAGGGTGCATCTCTAATAAAGGGCTCTCTTGTGTCTGAGGGCAATTTATGAGAAAAAGAAGCGCACCCGCCATCAAGGAAGGAAAATAGGAAGATGGGGGGGGGGGGGAAGCGGGGTAAACCTGTGATGTATGCTGAGTCACGTAGGCCCCCCCAGAACCAATATGAGCACCGGTGGAAAACAAAACATATCAGTGTCTGGCACTGCTGTCTCATTAGTCATCGGTAGATAGGCAGCTTACCACTGATATGCTTGGCCCTCCCACCGACGCCTTTCAAATGGCCTGATGACCACTGGGGCTTCAGTGGTAGCTGGGCAACCATCTTGCCAGTGTCATACTTTTGTATGACAAAGCATGCGATGACAGAGCTTGGCAACCATAGCCTTCTGGGCAGCCAGAAAGCCAAAGGCACTTACTCAGGGTAGGAATGTTCTCGTTTCTGCAGTCTATTTCTCACTTTATAGGCTCTGAGCTGACATTGCCCTGGAAACGCTGCATAGCAGACATTTCAATGTAGCTTGTTAAAATGTCTAAAACTGAATCAAACTCTGTTTCAATGAAAAGTGCTTTGCTAAATACATTACATCTTAAAGTTGATAGCGTGGGGAAAGAAATATAAAGGGGAAAAAAGTACAGTGAGTGGCCTAGTTTGATATAATAATGGTCGTGACCGACACACAGTAAGGTAGCTTTAGAAAACTGCCACACACAAAGCTAAGAAAACTGGTATCTTTGTGGTTGCGCTACTCAATTAGAATAGCAGTGGGGGGCCTTGATCGTAAACATAAAATAAAAAAGCTTGGCAACATCATTTGTCTGCAACCGTGTGATACTGGCAATTCGATCAAATAAAACAGACGACTTCTGTCATAACCCACGACTCCTCTGCAGTTCCCAGCCAGGGGGTAGGTGGGCCAAGATTTAGATGACGGAATAAAAAAAGAAAGGGGAGGGGAGGGGAGGGAAGGAGGGGTGCATGCCAACCTCCTGCCAGCTCCAATTACCAGTGTGAGTGGAGCGTGGCAGCCGGGGCGATGGGTCTAATCAGAGCCCCGCTGAAAGAGACCCGGACCCGTCCCGCTGTCCCACTGGGAGGCTGTCGGAGCTCAATCCTACACCGACGTCGGGCGGCGCCTTCTGTCACCCCACACACACTCAAGTCTCAATGGGGGCAAACACTCCAGACACCCCAGTTCCTACACAGCGAGTGGTGGCGGTGGTGAGTGGGTGTCTTGGTGCAGCTTCTTTTGCATAGACACTAGCGTTGCTCATTTCCATCTCAGCACTACCCTATCCCTTTCCTTAGTGGTGGGGACGTAGGAACTGTGGAGCATTTGGGAGCTGTGCGGAAACTCTGCCATGGAGAGTAGCCGACAGAAGCTTCTGTCTATGAGTACTTACTGGAGCGGGGCTACAACCTGAACCGAACATGTCCATATTTGGTAGGGTGAGCCCGTAGCGCCCCACATCCATTTTGTATCAATAGTTAATATACGTCGGCAATAATGTGTGACATCAAAAATTAAGGGAGAAAGAGCGGGGGGGGTATCTTATGTCCTCTCGGCTGCTACATCTAGGCTGAACCTATTCCCGGGAAGAAATGAAAGGCCTTATGATCTCCACGTGTGCCTGTTTTCCGGGTGATGGATGAGAACAATTAAAGGTGATGTCTCCTTTGATAGTGTGAACCGAAGAGCCCCTGTGGCAGCAACACAGCCACTTGCCTCATGAAATATTACTGCACTAAAATCTACCCTTTTACCCATACATCAGTGAACTTTATGGGGGGAGGGGGTTGTGTATGCGTCTCAGCAGAATATGCAGGTCTATATATTCTTTTTGCATTTTATTTGCCTATGAGTATAGGGTGTGTAGCATGCGGCTGTCAGATGACTCCTGAATATTTTGACAGTGAAATTAATTCAGTTATATTTGTTAGGCGTCAGCGGTACATAAATTACTGTTTACTGTTTTAATGTTTGCACATATGTCTAGCACATTGACGCAACTCCCCCATACCCAAGCTTAATCCTCGCTTCATGAACCTGTTTGGATTTTTTTCGTTGTTTTTTTTGTAGTTTTTTTTTTTTCTGTGAACTGCCAAGTCAGTCAAACCCGTGTGAGAGAAGTCAGGCTATAGTGCACGGAAATCTTGTATTTCAACCGGTCTGGAGACGTCTCGACGCTGCGAGGCAGACGATCCATCTGCAGAAACAAAAGAACGTGGCCCGGGAACATTGTCGAGACAGACATTTGCATCTGTCGGAGACAGGGAAGTCTGCGCACACCAAACAAAAACAAAAGCGCAGGCTGAAATGAAAGAGCTCTATGAAGAGTTGGCAACGGGCGCATGAACAGATGAGGTTTGTTTATCTGATAAGGGTTTATGTGGAACACAGGGGTTTAGGCATGTTATGATCTGCTGCGTATTGGAGACGGGATGAGGGACTGTGAGATAAGATAAGGGTTCCCAATTACTGCGCTGAACTTTTAGTGAAACACCATCCCTGCGCCTTGGGTTTAGTAAGCATCAGTGGTTCAGCCAGAGATGGTATTACAAGCTCTCCAAACCAGTGACATTTGACCAGCGACGAGTCTGCTTCTTTGAAAGGCAGCGAGACCAGTCACACAGGTATTAGCCTAACTGCCTAGGTGTTTTTCCTTTGACTTGGAAAAACACTGAGAGCAAGGGACTCTTGCGTGTCTTGTCAAGCGGGGATAGGGTGGATGCCTGGGGTGCAAAGTGACATCGTACACCCTGGAGTCACAGTAAGGATCACCCATAACACTTAACACTGTCGCAATGACATGAGACATGAAAGGGACAGAAGACTAGATGCTTGAAATCGGAGACATTGTCCTTTTCCAAATTGGTACGGAGTGAGAAGTTTGGCAGGTGTCCAACGTGGTTCTCAGAGCAATATGGTGTCTCTTTACCGCCGTGATGTACAGGGAATTGTTGTTAAGATCAATGCAAATACACAAGCTTTGAAAACCTCATCTGAAAACGCCTGTTGACTCGCCCGCTCTGTGCCTGGGCCAGGGCGTTATGTTGCTATGGAGATTTAAAAAAAAAAAACAACAACAAACGACGGAGGCATATGACTCGCACGCACAGGAACACACCTGCACGCAGCCGAGTGTGACGAGGAACAACAAACACCATTCAAGCTCCACCTTAGTTGCAGAAGCATCGTGCAGTTTTCCCGCTGTGTATCCAGTGAGGAGATAAACATAAAGGGGGATGTAATGCATGCCATGACCTTTGAAATAATACACTCTTTGGTCTGGCTGTGCGGGATGTTTGGCCCTATTCCCCCCCGCCTACAGTCAGATAATCAATAACGGTCATCTGATCTGCCCGAGACTACTACCACCCTCCTTCCTTCCTCCCTTCCTCCCTCTCATCCGTCCTTTCCTCCACCTTACCTTTAATCTATACCTCCCTCCCTTCTTTTCCACGCTCGTCAGTATGATCTACGGCCCTGCCAGGTGCCCAGCGGCTGTTATTTATGCCGCGGCACAACGGTTAGTACATAACCGTGCCCCCACCCACCCATTACAGCAACACAAGGGTGGTCCCTCTGAAATCGCATGGATACTGCTGACCGAGTCACCTTGTGGGACAAGTACGGCTGCACACAATCACATCGCCCATTAAATATGCTGTACGGCCGGGCACAGCTGTAGGCTTCAGGTTTTTTTAGAATTAGGGCTCTACTGGTTTTTTGTTGTTGTTTTTTTTTTTCCCGTTTTTGCCTCGTGGTCACTTCTAACAAGAGTGTGATGGAGGACCCTTGAGATTACGGCGCTACAGACGTTTTAATGCAGCCGCCACTGTGCTGGGGGAAAACCTCAAGGCTTGTGGTGAGTTTCAGCAGCTAATGCCACGTGGCTAATAAGACGCCTGTCTAATTTCTCCAGGTGTCTTGGGAGGGGGGGTGTAAAAAGCGAACAAGGACAGGAGGAAGGACCGGAAAGTGTGACGGTTAATGAAAATCGGCCTACAGAAAAGAGAGTGGAGCAGCCTTTTGCAAATAAATTAATTAATTGATCGTCCGCAACTCAAATTAATCATCCACCACACTTTATTGTGACATGTTTAGTGTAATTACTGCAGATAGGGGCGTCTTTTATGAGGCCTGAGGAAGGCAGTGGATGTAGTGGAATGTGGCAGGTTTGGTTAATTAAAACCTCACTCACTGAGCCCCAGTGACAGCCTTTACGTATTCTCTCAGTCAGAGATAATGAATAACACAGAGGCTCAGAGACAACACTGTCAGCCTCGGCTTTGATTATATTGGGGAAGGGGTGGGGGGTGGGGGGGCTGTCCAGGAAGACATGGGTGCTCAAAACAAGTGCACAGTGGCACAATCTTTCAGATGCTCCTCTCCAGTGAGGCAGATGTGATATTTAATCAATAAATCATTGGAACGAGCTTAGGGGTTCAGATGCATGCTAGTGACAGAAAGGTTGCAGGTAAATTGAGCAAAGTGCTGTTCGGGTGCACTTGTTTGTGGTGCTGAACCCTGAATAACTCCAGCAACTGCACAAACTTCTACCCCATATCTGTACAAGTGTGATGCAGATGATGATGTTGTTGTTGGTGGTGTATTTAATAATGCAAACACACCACACCATGAATGAGCTATACTACACTGGCTGCAAAGTCAGCTCTGCAGCTAAAACATGTAAAACACTTGCCTTGGAACAGACTGAGAAATCACCGTAATCCCAGAACAACATGGAATATTTGGCCATTCTTAGCGGCTTCAAGAAGAAAAGCAAAACAATTTTACTCCTAAACCTGAGTAAAATGTAAAATGTCAAACGTAAGGGCATGGTGTGTAAATGTGTGGATGGGGAGGGGGGCGGGGGTCAGGAAGGAAGGACACCCATTAGCCAGCTCATTGAATGCGGGTATTAGAGCCTCTCGACATGCTGTGGGTTCATCCATCCATGACTAGTCAGAGCCGGGGGAGCTGCCGAGTCATTGGCCAACAGGGCCTTTGGATGGGGGAGACCTAACCTGCCGAGCTGCAAGGCCCACCCCCATTGCGGTCCGCACGTTTAGTTTCGCTCGTCTCTCCATTGTCAGTAATTAGCTGCACTGGTGGAATTTAGAAGGTGGCACGTGTATAAATAAGTGAATGGCATCCAAGTGTTGCTTCAGTGACTCAGCAACACTGACATTTTCCTACATCATTTATTTAATTAAAAAGAATAGGAGGGATAAACTCATGTTGTCAATCATGAGTGTGCTAGCTCGTGCATGAGCAGCAGCCTGTGACATCAATGAGTCCTGTATATTGTGGCTTGTCGCCTAAACGCACTGATTAAGTTTTCTGCTAAATACATTTAAGAAAAGGAATACAACAAATGTTACAGTAGCCTAAAAACTGTTTTCGACTGTTTAAAGGTAAATAGAAAGTGACTATAAGCTCATACTACTCTACATTTTGGTCCGCTATCTTACGGTTCTGTGTGCGTGAAGAAAACTGCTGTACGCAGCCCTTCCTCTATAAATTGGTACATATACAAAGTTATGCTGACCGCACACAACAACAATATCCTAGCCTTCAAAAAGCATTTCCAATGTGTGGGGCGTAGCGTCTGAGAAAGCAGCCTACGGCATTGAAGGGAGAGATGTTTTTTGTTTTGATCAAGTTCAAATATCAACAGGCTTTCTCCAGAACGACTTAATATACCTTTAAAAGTTACATTAAATTGTCATTAATAAAGCAGGATTGAGTATACAGTAGTAGTATGAAAAATATCAGGTTGTTTTCCCTCCAAATTCCCTCCAGGTTTACTGTGTAACAGGGGAAAATATTATTTCTGCTCCTACTGTCAAATGAATATAGGAATCATTCAAGTACATTTGACTGGGTTTTATAGACATGGAAAGCTCTCAAGTTACTGTGGATGTAACTGTTCCAGTAGCCATGTGTGCCAATATAAGTTAATGTACAACCAGTACATGTTGAACCAGGCAAAATTACACAAAGATTGGAGAACAGGCTGAACCCCAGAAAAGCGGAGCATTTGCAACCAAAGTAAGGGGAATGGCATGAAGCCAATGTACAAATTCATTTAATGCGAAAATTACCTAGAAGTTGCCTGAAGTGCTCAAACATCTAAGATGCAACTGAACAATCTAGCTTGCATTTAACCCTTCAAACATCACTTCAGTTTAGCAGTTTGCCATTTGTGAGTGACAGTGCAGGCCATGTTTTCTCAATTTCACCACCCGCTGTCTTTTATATTCAGTAGGGCTGCTGCTATTTCTGGCAGCAAAATGTCACTTTGCGTGGTGTCACCTCATATTTGTCCTGCCACTTTTCTGTTCAGAAGCTTCAGTGTAAAGTATGGCAAAAATGCCAACAGAATACATATTTGTGACTGCATTCTGAGTGTATTCAATCCACGGCAAACATATCTGGATGGCAATGCACCCAGCGCTAAAACCCAGTAGACCCAACTGATTCTGTAGAGAAACCAGTGAGTTAGTTTGCACTGGCACACTGATTATCACACTGTTAACACTGTGGGAAACAACATAGTGTTTATTTGAGTGTTCCAGTAAAACACCTAATTGAATGATGTGTGTGTGTGTGTATGTGTTGTGGGTGTGTGGGAAATATCTAATCTGTAGACATCTTTTGTTTTCCAGTTATCCTGGCACTGTAGTTCAGTATTGCAGATATTCTATGCATTGCATGTCTAATTTCTCCTATATTATGTAAAAACATCAGTTAGCTATTTACAATATCAATATTAAGAATGTGACTATAGTAATTGCAGTCACAATTTTGGAAGACTTCTACACTGTTGTTTAACAAGAATTTGTATTTTCTCCATAACGTTAATTGGGTAGGAAAGCAGTAAGTACAGTATGATGGCAATAGCAGAAGTTCTATAACTGTTAATTTAGTAATTTCAACCTTATTTTTCTAGAAAAAAGTAGCCCTTGCTAACAAATTTGTGAAAGGATTACCACAAAACATCCAACATTTCATTTCAGAGAGCAGCAGCTTATATATTGTAAAAAGGTCCACCATGTGTCACAAAAATGTTTTAGTTCTTCCTTTTTTTTTTTGCAGTTTCAAATTCAAATTACATGTTATATTCATGCTGTGTGAGGTCATGTGTAATTTCTAAAACACAGGACTAATTAACCACTCAATAAAACATGGAAACTCGTGCATAAACTCTGCACGTCCAAAACCCCTCTGGAAATGCCGACTGTCTGACTGTCTGCCTCTCTAATGCTTTGGCCATGGTTTCCATCAACCTCTTCTATTTTGTTCTTGCTCGTTAACCTCTTACACAGGCCCTTAGGCCGCAGACGTGTTCAGCATGGATGGTGCATGCACGCCAGACACCGCGGTATGTAGAGATACAGTTTGCCAGGAGCACTGACGGATAAGTACGGACGATGAAAAGCAAACTTGACCAAAAGCAAGTTAGAATCTATGTAGATGCCTTGAACCTAATGGGGAGACTTTAGAGCAGCCTTTCAGACCAATCTCAAGAGAGAATTATGGGTCATTCGACCACAGCTGGAGTAATACTGAGCTGAATCTGTTTATTACATTTTGTCATATTATTCTCGACAGAGGAGATTATGACCTTTCTGGACTTGGAAAATCAACTTTCTGAATTGATTGTGACTACATTTTTATTAATTACCCAATACTAACTCAATAAAATATCAATCTTTTGCCTGTTGACTTCCGTAGGGAAGCCAGAATACAGTCAAAAGTACTCCAGATTGGACCTCAATGTCTTGCTCAAGGGCACTAAAGCAAAATTAGATAAATGTCTTGCTTTAACACATGCTTTTTTAAACTGGGATCTCCCCACCAGCCATAACATGCTGCAGTCATTGTACCCCACCCTGCACTCAACATGAAAGCAATGACACTATGAGGAGAATAATAAAGACGCACAATCCCCAACCAAAGCTGACCTACCATAAAGGTTGTGACACATCGTTGAAAGCAAGGTGGGTTGAGATACAAAGGGATGTGGCTTGGGCGAGCAGAAGAGTGATTCCGGCCTGTCATATTGTGCGAGTCATTGGGAGAGGCATGCATAGACAGAGGCAGTTTGTATCTGTCAGCCCGGCTATGATCTACTACGCCGGGCCTCCAGCCAGCAGATGGTGGGAGAAATTAGATCGGTGACGTGGGCCATCACTGCGGTGCGCAACACACAGCAGCGGCTCCACCTGTGGAGAACTCTGTGTGTGTGTGTGTATGTTTGTGTGAGACATGTTGGTGTCTTTAATGGTGTCTTCACTTCACATTATTACGCTTGCGAAATATCAACCATAATGTATAAGGCACGAAAAGAAACAACGTCATAATGTCACAATAAACATTTTAGAAACCTAAATGCTCTAGCAAGTGAAAATAACAATAAAAAAATAATTTAAATGTAATATGGCGGGGATAGTAACACAACAGAGACGATTTTCCTTATTGTGGGTGATTTGAATAAACCGAGGGAAAAAAGAGGATTAAATTGTCGGCAGAGCCCGGCCCGGTATTAAATCATTCCGATATAACTCCTGAATGTATTTATCTTGCCTGGGAAGAGGCGCAGTGAGATTTCTATGCTGTTTATCCAGTCAGGTTTGTTGTCCGCTCTTGCCTAGCTCCTGAGATATTTATTGCTGGCATTGTGTCGCAGTCATTTTCTGCCTCTGCACCAGGGGGATATAATGCATGCCAAGCAAATAAATGGCCATTGCTAACCGTTGAGGCCATAATTTGTTTATTATTAACAACACAACACTGAATGTGGTCAACACAAAGTAAGTATTTTCAACTGATTGCCGATTTAACATTTTTCTAGCCACAGACAACACTTCATTTTCAACTTAGTATTTGTTTTTGTTTTTTCCCTACCTCCAACTTAAAATGACAGGCTATAATATGGATACATAAGAGTCTTTTTACATTATAGGTAGGTTTACTGCTCAACAATTTGAGTAAGCCATGGGGTTGTTTGATTCTTTTAATTATATTCCCCCTCTTGAGAAGCTTTGATTCCTCACATATTTTTGAGATGACCTTTTATAGATATTACTTTTTTTTCCCTCAGCATTAGACATTTGAAACAAGCTGGCTGGTAGTTTAAAAAAAGAAAAAAAGAAAGAAAAAATAGAAAAGAAAAGCTCCTGCCGCTGGTTTGAATGTGAATCAGCCTCTGACAGTAGTGGGTTCCAGTACAAATGCTCTTTTTTGATCTGCTACCTTTAGATAGCATTCCTGTCCAGAGACAGACCCCTGTGTCACTCACCACTCTCAAACAAACAGAGAATGTTCCAGAAGGCAGAAGAGAAATATCAGTGTATTGAATATTCCTGGTGAATGTATTTCAAGATTCATCTCAATCTATACGTTCTTTCAGATCTGCACGCAACCATTTAATGAACCTTAAATCTAGTCTGACATTATTATTATTATTATTATGATATTATATAATATTATTATTATATATAAGCTGAACTCATTTGCATTTTCCATGTTTGCCAGGTGTACGGTAGCCCAAAGATAAAACACTGCGGTGAGCCGAGATGCTTTCTTACAACTGGCAGCAGTTCATTTCATGCGCCACAGAGAGAAAAACCATTTACCTGAACGCTTACTGAGGCGCTTAAATTGCTGTGCGTTCAAGGTCAGGAGAATGGCATCATTACCCAAGTAATGAGTCATCATTAGCCTGTGGTCATGTGTACGCTTTATGCTAACCACTGTAACAAGACTCCCACAGCCACACTGGTCTCCATAGTAAACACACCTCTGTTTACCTGTGTAGGTCTCATTATTATTTATCTGCACACTGTCAATATAGGACCAGTCAGGCCGGATCTAACTGACACACACATGTACGTGCACACACACAAAGAATACTGTATGTCCTTGTTTGAACACTGGCCTGCAACGTGTTTGATGACGTTGCCATTTAGTCTTTCTTGTTCAAATCATTATTGCAACGGATGCTAAGGCAGCACTGTTGCCAAAACATTTAATAATGGTAGTTCCTCATAAACCAAAACAAAATAGATGAGTATGTGTGTCCCTCTCCCTCTCCCTCTCTCTCTCTCTCTCTCACATTTCAGTGAGGGAACCGTTGAGCTAAACTTTGGTGCCTGTGCCTTATTCTTGGCGGGTATGACCTCTCAGGCGGGGGGTGTGTGTGTGTGTGTGTGTGGGGGGCGTGAGAACCGCGACGAACAAAGAGCGGGGGCCGCGGCAGTGGCGTGACAGAATTACAGAGCAACTCCAGGCTCACGGCTGCAAAAGCGCTACAGCCCCCGACTTGGCTCGAAAGAAGACCTCGGCCCACCCCCACCCTTCCACCGCCAACAGGTGAGCTAGGTGTCTAGGCCGTGGCCACCAGTACGTTCTGTCACACAGGGAGGCAGAGAGAGACAGAGCCTTTGATCACAAAAACGGCCTTGAAAAAGCCACAAGGTCCTCTACAGACTCGCCGGAACTCTCCGAAGGCGCGGCGAAACGGCGTATGCGCGTCAAAGGTGTTGAGTGCGGCTGCCGGCACTGAAGAGTTACGTCATCACAGCGGCGCACACTGCGGTGTGTGATGTGCAACGCACACACACCGTTGTCAGGTCTCGCGGAAAAGGCAAGTGTCGCCTGACGAGTGGCCGCCGCAAACATCGCCGCTGACACTCCTGGAGCATGTGTGAGTCAGACCGTAGTTGTGTAAACACTGAACTACAACACTGCCTAGTGACTACACAATAGGCTGGTGTGCCGAGGCTATACGCAATCACCTTAATTAACCCTTTAATAACAGCATTTAGAAAAAACATTTAATCCCTGGTTGTCAGTTATGTTCCAATGTGCCCTGGTTATATTGGAAACACTGAGTAAAGACTGTACCGATATAGCTGTTCTAATCTCTCTTTTAATGAGCCAGTACGGAATTAAATAATCATAATTAATACATGGCCTTTCTTTGCTTTGTTAAAATCCGCTAATCCAAAGTGACTCAGCCGTATGAAGACAGCTTCGTGCGGAGGTAAAGTCACATGTGCTTTCATCGCCGTGGAAAAGCACATAAAAACAGGAAAGACTTTGTAACAGAATTGTTTCTTTTAATCCTCCATTTATCTATGGGAGGGAAGGCAAACAGCTGCTTTTCAAATGGCAATGTGCCGTTTTATAATCTGTTATACAATGTTAGACACACTGCACTGCAACAGTAGTCTTTAGACCATTAGCTGAGGTTGCAGTCCTTCTAGTGTACAGTAGTTATGTGCTTAGTGCCCTGCTCAGTGGCACTTTGACGCAACGTGATGAAGAGAGAGGGGTGATTCCATTCCGACTGGCCGGATATCTGTCCACAGGTCAGCGTTCTTATCACTGTCTAGACCACTGCCGGCCCCATTAAAACGCATCATCGTCCATTTCCTGTTCAGCACTTGCCCAATCTCTGCTTGCACGTGCAGCTGATATGGGCCTGACGTATCGCCACACTACACACAATGGTGTAAAAATAGAGTCCAGCTGACACGCAATGCTGCGTTGAGAGATTTACTTGTGCGTGCACGCGCGGGTGTGTGTGTGCGTGCGTGTGTGAGCGAAAGTAATTGGATGCGCAAGTGAGAGTGAGTGAGTGTGTCGGTGTGCTGTTGCATGTGAAGTGTGCACGGGTGTGTTACTGTTGACTGGCAAGACGACGGGTCATTTTCTGTGTTCTGGGCTACAGGCTCTAGAAGGGAGCTGCAGTGGTTTTGATTAAAGGTGAAGTACGCAATGCTGATTGAGAAGGATTGTTGATGTTTGAACTCAACGTCATAAGAAATACACCTCTCATTCCAGTGCCATACACAAGGTGCTTCCTCAGAAGCTCCGCCCCACACACATTGGACTCACCTTGTAATTCAAGGTTGTGGGAACGCAAGCGTCTTTGCTAGTTTCAGACCGACGTCATTTTCCCATCCAGCGCCCATGTTGTCTCAATAGCAAACACACCATGGAGGGTGTGCTGGTCTAAACATTAGGTGTGGTCTAGCGCATTGCTGGCGCATTGGTATCTTGAGGCAGCGAAAAGTGACTGCTCGATTGACCGGCAAAAACCTGGTCTAAAGCCAGCGCGAGGAGCATTATAAAAATAGCATCGTCTATGGCAGGTGAACAATGTGTGCACACTCTGCTTGTTACACATACTGGGACGTACAGGAGCGCACAAATATGCAAAGGATAATTAATAGAGTACAATGGGAAATATCATTAGTGTGTAACCTACATAATGTTTTAGGAACCTCGCTATTGCCTAGATGGCCCTTCTCCAGCGCTGTCACAAACCCGTCGGTAAAATATCAATGATCAATGATAATGGGAGATGAAACTCGGATGGGTTTATCGTATGTTACGCCCAAAACACCAGCCATGAATACGGAAGAGAGTAAACCCTTTTGAAACATGCGCCCCGGCGCACTGACAGTTTAACCTGTCATTAAAATAGCGAACATGGATTTGGGCACGGCCTAAATCAAATTTGCGCCTTGCGCTTTAGACCGTATGCTTAGATCGTTAAAATAGGGCCCAATAAGTCAAAATAAGGAATTTATCACACACAAAATGAAACTGACAGTATACTTTGTGACAGGTACAAAAGTATACTGAATATATTTACACAAAATGTCATTATATTCGCTTTGATTTAAGCGAATGAGTAGAGCCCTGATTAATCTCATCTCGTTCGCGTCGTTGTTTGTTTGTGCGAGCAACGGCATTGCCTCACGCTACTGTGCGAAGGAAGGGTGGAGGGAAAAGAAAGAGAAGAAGAAAGTGATTCATCACGCTGTAGAAAAAGTCCCTTCGGCAAGATTACACAAGCCCAGAAGATGATATCATCAAATCAATGTGAACAGAGCAAAAAGCGAGGAGTGCGCAGATGATGGGATTCAAAAGGGGGTGGGTGGGGGAGCTGTGGCTTGAATGAACAGGGATTCACTATTAATGCCACTACGATGTCTATGGACGGCATTAATCCTCCCTCTGGCGCGGCTAGCTCCAGCTCAGGTTCTAGTGCAATCAACTCCTACGGCGACTAGTGTCCGCGAGCCAAAATTACAATCAATTAAAGGGTAGATTTGCAGCTTGCATTACAGTGATATGGTACTCTGGGCTGAGCCAAAGCACAGGCCTACCGTCCAGATAAATTACATGTATTAATTCACTGGAAGGAGGAATGGGGGGGTGGGAGGGGGGGGGGGGGTAATTCAACTAAGATGTAAACTTGCCTACAGGCATTCATGTGGGACAATTCTCTATACATTCACAGGAAGGTAATTCTTACACAACAAGCTTTATGACGAACATGGGAAGCACATGTTTCAGCCACTAACTTATTAGCCACATGGGAACCTGTAATTAGGCTGTCTAATGTGTTGTATGCTTATTTGTTGGCAGTAAACCACTGAAATCAGTTGTAATGTCAGCTAGACCAGGCTAGCGTTTCACCCCTGGAAGAGGAAGTGCTCTTGGTGCTAACAAGAGAGTGCCGTAATACGAGTGGGTGTGAAAACGCCCAGCACAACCAAGCTGCTAGCATATGGCACCTAGGTACTACAGTATAAGCTAGGTTCAAGCATCTACATATGGTGAATCGTAGCTTCGTATGCTGCTTTATTTAAAGAAAGAAATTAAATACTTAGTCCCTGTTTGGTCTTTTATAAGTACCACTGCCATCCTGTGGCATTGCCCATGTCAATAATCCATGGGTGTTGTGAATGTTTGTTTAGGAATTAATAATGCAAACAAAGATGTTTGCTTTTGGCTAAATTGGCAAGGAGCTTCAAGTGCAACAGCAGCATATGAGAGAGAGAAAGAAAAAGAGAGAGAGAGACAAGGAGAGAGAGGGCACTTTGCCACTGTAGGAACTTGGGGCACCTCCCAGGTCATAAATCAGAATGTGTCAAAACAGACATTGATTTGTGAAATGGTTGCTAAGTTTATCTTTGTTGTGTTAGCCTATGGCAAATTAACAAAAGGCTGTATTTTAATGTTGTGTTGAGAAATAGCAAAAATACAATCAGTGATATTCCATACTTTTCTACCGGCACTAGTTTTTTTCTATTGGCGCAAACGTTCACATGTACAATATTGGTGTAATTAAGAGATTGACGGGAAAAAAACATTTTTAAGCAGTTTTCAGGGTCAATCAGAACTAACGTACCTACTCCGAAGTAGATACTTTGCTCACCCCTGAAAACAGCCATGAAATAGCTGTTCCTACAGTGCAGGAATAGTCCACTAGTTTCTGCATTGGAAAAGCACCCAGAGAGGAAGAGAGAGAGAGAGAGAGAGAGAGAGAGAGAGAGAGAGAGAGAGCGAAAGCTATCTTACCTTCAAGCACAGTAAGTTTGGCACTTGTGTTGATCTCGCCGACACTATTGGTGGCCGTGCACTCGTAGATGGCCTCATCCCTGTGTGTGCGCAGTGGCTGGATCCGTAAGACCGAGCCCGACCCATCATCGAACTCTATCACCTGGGAGGGGACGAGATCTTTTAACATAATTTATTTCTGTGCACAGGATCCTTATGGTGCTTGCTTACCTTCACTTTACATTAATTTTCCTGGGTACATTAAGTATTTACTTGGTGTTTTTCCGTTTCAAGGTTTTGCAAAATACAGCTCAATTCATATCTAATAGGCCACCTATGGATCCTTATTATAAAAAAAAAAACACAGAAGCAGAAAGACCGTCGGCCCCAGCCTCTGAACAACACAGACACAGTTCTACCCGTTGGTGGGAATTCTCTGACATTTGACATGCTGTGGATGACGTGACCATAAAGGGTTTCATCCGTCAAATTATCACACTACGGGACTGGTTCCCCCCAAGCATGTGAAAGTCACTGTTCACAACACTGCAACAATGTCTCCGCTGCTGCAGAAATAGATAATCACCGATTAGAGAATTTAGTAATATACGTTTTCCACCACAAATAAGGAGCTGTCATGTTTACAATAAATGTTTCGGTGTGATGGAGTATCCTTTCCCCCAATAGAACCCCCCCCCCCAACAAACAAGGAAAAGCACTTGAATTATCATCTCAACTCGGACCAAAAGAAGGATGGATCCTGGCTAGGTGTGGGTGTGGAATCCCACCTGAGACGCCGCTTGGGTTCAAAAGGGAAGAGGGAGGTTAGAGGAGAGTGGAGCTGAGGGGAGAGTACACATCAAGGGGATGTATGGCCAGAATGTCTGGAAGGGACTAGAGGGAGAATGAAGGAGGTGGGGGGGGGGTTGGGGAAGGGGGTGAGAATAGACTGAGGGGGATGAAGCAGACTACATAAATCAAGATGGAAGAAGATTAAAGAGAGGGGAGGCCTGTCTGGTCTCGCTCGGAGAGACCAAGAGCTGGCACCATGCTCAATAACGGCCCAATTGATTGTGTTCCCTGGGCTCGCTGTGCTGTGGCCTGCATCACTCCCAGTGTGTGTGAGTGTGTGCGCGCGGTTGTGTGTGGGAATGTGTGTGTGTGTGTGTGTGTGTGCGTTAATTCTGTGATGATATAGAGTCTGTGTGTCTCTGTTTTGATGTGCCTTCATGTGTGTAGGAGAGTGTGTGTGTGTGTGTGTGGGGGGGGTGTGTGTGCCATTTATTAAACTAGAGGTCTGTTATTGCTCGAATCGCCCTCTATCGCTTTGTGAGTGTTTGCGTGTGTGTGTGTGTGCGTGTGTGTGCGTGTGTGTGTGTGTGCGTGTGTGTGCGTGTGTGTGTGTGCGTGTGTGTGTGTGTGTGTGTGTGCATGCATCCGCTTTTTTCTTTTCTTTTCTTATGTCAGATTTGGCCCAAGCTTCTGTTTGTGTTTGCTTCTGAAAGTTGACGGTTCGTAAGCGTGTGCGTGTGCGTGTGTGCGTGTGCGTGTGCGTGTGCGTGTGCGTGCGCGTGTACGTGCGCGTGTCAGGAAAGCTTACCTCGAAACGCTGGGAGCTGACCTTCTTGCCCTTCTTCATCCAGGTTATCCTGGGCTTGGGTTCTCCTGTGGCCTGGCACACAAACGACGCCACCCCGCCTGAGGTGCCCGTCTGGTCCTCGGGGGTCTTGACAAAGCTTGGCAAGCCTGGGTGAGGCGGGGGGGAGAGAGACGTTAGCGCTGTGGTGTCGTGTAAAACCAGTTATGTGTGCGGGTATCGCTTTCCCCGCGCCGCAGACAACAATAAGAATCACCACAGTCACTGTTGCCGCTGCCATCTGCAAGAAAAATCAATGGGCGAATGTAGCGGCTTTTATGCACCTGTCGGCCTCTGCATCGTATCGAATTTCTCACCTTCTCTTCATTATTTATTTCTTTCTAATCAGCCGTACGTTGTAATGCTATCTGAACATGAGAGCCCAAGGGTAAACAGAAGATCTACTATGCCACCGGGGATACTGTATCGTAAGCAGTCCACGCAATGAATCATACTCTGCATCACAGTAGGACATTAACTCCACCTGCCAGCAGAAGTCTTTTAGTTGTGAGTGGGTGTTTTCCTTTTATTCTACCATCAACCTTGGCAGGTGGCTATGTTCTTCTGCATTTTATGAATAACATTTAGCTGAAGAAGAAAATATAAATAAATGGCTGGCGTAGTTTAGAATCTGTCCACTGCTGTTGCTGACGGATGTAATAAAAATAAGACGACGACGAAGATGAAGAAGAAAAACGATGCTCGCTACCTGCCGATGGCATTACATAAGAACGCCTTGGAACCGTCTTTTCAATCAGCGGCCCTGGCCCTAAGATGGCAGCCGTTAATACCATCAATACATCATGGGGGAGAGCCGAGGCTGCCGTGTTAGGCTTACGTAACCTCCTGGTTGACTCACTGCTCTTTACGGCGCAGGGGGGGGGGGGGGGGGGGGGGCCCCAGTGGGAGGTCGGCGGGGGTCCCCGCTTCTTTTGTGGGCCGCGGGG
>JAODUE010012310.1:0-18381 GCA_027564755.1 Amblyopsis hoosieri | reverse complement strand
CCCCCCCCCCCCCCCCCCCCCCCCCCCCCCCCCCCCCCCCCCCCCCCCCCCCCCCCCCCCCCGCCAAGGTCAGAGGACGGCTGTGCTCCCGGTTACTGTTGTGCGCCGCTGGGGCGCCACGCCCGCCGCTGTCGTCGCGAATGGAAAGACAAAGGCGCATGCTTTCAGAGCCGCCCCACCCCCCCATCTTGACAGACACGCCGGTAGCTGTAGCAAACCCCCAAAGACCCTGCAGCCTTGGGAAGGTGGAGAGGAAGAGAGACCCTAACCCGTGCCCTAATACAGGGAGTGGATGTCTTGTTAGCGTAGCACCACCCGCAGGTAGGGCTGGGGACTTATCACGCTACCTGCTACCTTAATCTGACCACGCGGCTAATGTGATGAGATTCAGACTGATGGAGACACACAGAGAGAGAGAGAGAGAGAGAGAGAGAGAGAGAGAGAGAGAGAGAGAGAGAGAGAGGAGGCAAGAGAGACAGGGAAGGGCTAAAAAGAAAGGTGGGGGCATGCTGTCCTTGCTCTAGGACATCTCTACAGCTGAGCTTTCATCAGTGCTACAGCAGCGTACAATAGCAAGCAGAGTGCCTGTGTGTGGGCGGTGATAGGTGCGTGTGTGTGTGTGTGTGTGTGTGTGTGTGCGTGTGTGTGTGCGTGTGTGTGTGTGTGTGTGTGTGTGTGTGCGTGTGAAGCGAGGGCTGCTGCGTGCTTGCTCAGATGTTGTGTAGCTGGAGGGGCCAGAGTTAGGTTGTGGTGGAGATCTGAGGTGCTTTTGAGAGGTCCCCTGCAACAGTGCCCCGTGTGTCCGGGCACGGCAACTACAGAGTGCTATTGGACATTGCATGGTCTCACTCTCTTGCTGTGCGATACTCAAAATGTGGTTTTCTATTTCAATGACATTTTATTTTTATTTGATTAAGTAATTGCTTGAACATATTCCTAATTTTAATTCAATATAAAAACATTTTGTGTTGTATATGTTTATATTTTATTTATGTATGTTTACATCACAAGCTAATGCTCTGTCCATATGCATGGCATATTTCCTGTATTTTCTCACTATAATCCGACACATACAGCCTTCTGTGACCTATTGGGTCCGCATATCACCTCAACCCACCTGACATTTGAATGACATTTTCTCCCTGCTTCCATTCTTGTGATGGTTTTGTGATGGCACAAGATAGCAAGAAAACCTTTTGTTTTACTTTAACCAGTTGTGGTTCTGGCACATTGGATCTAGCATAGGTACCTTTATGAGACCTGTGTGGGCGTGTGTGTGTGCGTGCGCGTGCATGGCAATACACGTGTGTGCACTGTACCAGTATGCCGTCCGTGACATAAAGCCTCAAGACCAGATTAGCATCACCCTGGCTTCCCAATGTCCCTGCTAACATCTGTCCACAGCCATTCCATTACATCGTTTTTTTTTCCCTTCTCCGTTTAAAAGGGAGGGATCAGGCAGTATTAAAACAGTTCTGGGAACATGCTTCAACTTAAATCAGAGCCTGTGTAGTGCCAGCAAAGCATACATAGGTAAAATCAGTTATTGGGGAAACCTTGTGGATTTTTAAGGATCAGTGCAGGATGTGAGTAAACTGGTCTTTGAAGAACCCTTCGGTATTAATCTGCTCCCCGAATATCCCCCTGAATTCCGACAGGTGAACTCTGACACAAGGGTGAAGCTGGGCAAATTCAGAGCCATTCGTTGTTAAGTCGCATCTCTTAAAGCACTCTCTCCAACTGTAGATAGTGGTGTTGGGTGAAACCACGCACACTGCCTCATAGATTGGGTGAGTAGTGGCTCTACACAATGCAACACAAGGTTGAATATACTACAAGTTCAGAAGTTTTATTTTCTCCATCATTCTCTTCCCTACTGGCAGTTGAGGATATCAGGGCAGCGGCTTGTCAGCTGGTTAATAGGATAACCAAATTTAATTTATTTTTCTTTCATTATTTTCTTTTTAGCCTTTGTCCCAATTTCCAGGAGCACCGGGCATGCCGCTGTCACATGAAAACAAAGTCAGGGACCAGTTGGGAAATAAATAAATAAAAATTAGCTTACCTGTGCAAATCCTCTCAGCTAAGAATGCCAACTTGGAGCTGTACAGTCTGGGCTTTGATTAGTCACCTCAAGTCTGCTATCTTTGCCTACATGCCTTTAAATAGAGCTTCTCGTTTCTACCCAAATGTGTTAAGAAGTGCCACCACATCTGTCAGGGGCCATTGTTGCTCGTAAAGACCGTCATTCCAAGGATGAGGTTATCTAGAGGCGAATATATCTCATTTACCATGTTGACAAGGGGGTGTTTTCTTACTTGGAACAACAAAGAGGCCAATTTATGCCCTGTTAACTTGGAGGATCAGATTTAGCCTCCAGTCAGGCTAGTGACAAATCTGCATAGATCCCCAGATAGCACAGATAGATAGGATTGAAGCCGTCCATAGCTGGCCGCTGATTGCTGTGTGTGTAGGGATTAGGGATCCTCTGTAGGTTAACCTGATGCTTAGAGCTGTGCTTGTGGGTCAGCAGCCATTAGATACATGAAAGAGAAGGAGCTTTCTGACCTCCCAGACGCCTCTCGTGTTGCTACATTCCTGTTGTCCTTAACTCAACAAATGCAAAGGTGTTGGAACAGGTGAGCTGCAACACCAGTCAACATGGGTTTTGCCCTTTGAAACCTGTGCCAGCCAAGGGCTTTATTACGTTCTGAGCATCTACGTGAGGGGTGAGCTGAGACAAAACAAGCCATAGTCCATGCCCACACTAGTGTAAAAGGGCAGGATTAGAGGTCAATATTCAGAAGGACATTGTTTTTCACTCTCTGGGCCAAACTCCAAGAACTACCAGTGTGATGGCGTTTTCCCAGCACCAATACAGTGTTCTCATTTCTCCCTGTGAGGGTCCCTCAGACAAAGGGTTGTAATGAAAGCAGCAGAGACAGCAGGGAGGGCAGGCTAAATGGCACTAGTGTGGCTAACAATTAGCGGATTCCCAGGTCTGCAAGAGTGCCCATCGAGAGTCACTCTGTGGGGTAGAGTATCAGGGATCGATATGCACACGGCAAAGTGCAAACCATTAATTCTTATTAATAATGAATTAGCGAGTTATCATTTTCACAAGGCAACACTTAGTGGGAATTTGTCTGATGGCATCAGTACTGGTTGTTTTAATGGAACACTTCCATTAAGGCCCTTTCAAGCCATTAGCAGGCAACTTGCTTGCAATTAATTCCACATAAAGCTGCCTGCCTTGCAAGTTATTTACCCTGATAAAGTCAACTGCACTCTAGGCTGTTTGTTTAAACTAATAAATGCTCATGACTATCTGCATTGGTATTTTAAAGCTAAGCACCAAAATATTAATTTTCTTATAAGACTGCTAGTAGCTGGTTCTATTACTAGGCATCTGCACATACTTATAGTAAACATTATGATGGTCATGACCAGAAATGACATCATTTATAAGGATACTTAGGGACAATCTATAATGCATCAAAGAAATCTGTGTTATCAACGATACAGTACATTCACTAGAACACTTGGATTCCTGAGACACGGGCATTACAACCTACAGGAGACAGGGAAAGCAAAAACATCAAACTTTCAACACTCCCCTGGACCGCGACGAAATGCTCTCTATCTGGGCCTTCAAGTCTTCAGTGAATTATTCAAGACAGCGGAGAAGAACATAAACTCTGAGTGCAATTACCCATCACTCTTCCCATCCCAGTGTGAGAAACATTAATGTAATGGCTTTCATCTTCACAAGACGATTATGAACTGGAGATGTATCTCTCAAGTCTCCTCTTTCCAGTAAGAGATGGCACGCTGGAAAGTCTGAATCTGTACACCTTGATGACATTTGAGTACAGTGGTAATTAAATACAAGATGTTTTTATTTTTTTATTTCTTATTTACCTTGTTGTAGGATAGACGAGCCATTGTGCACCTTGTGGCTGTGAATATGTGGATCTTGCCAGTAATGATGGGGTTAGTGGTATCATATGATGGGGAAGCCTGGGGTTTTGCATTAGCCACAGTATTTGAACTGGCGCCTGAAACTGTCTATACAAAGATGACTCATTACCTGTGCCGTCTTTCCTTACGGTAAAAGGTAGAAGCGTGACATCAGAAAACCACTGTGGATATATAATATTCCTCTCGGTGTGGTATAGTATACTCTATGTTACACACAAATATGTGTTTTTCCCATCACATTTAATGAATATATAAACATTTTCGAGGCAAACAGTAAAAAAAAAAAAAAAAAACGCCTTTACATTTTGCTTTTCCCAATGCCCAATGCAACCTATAGCTAATACACACAGCTGCATGCTGGGTTCAGACACACTATTATCATATGGAAGCAACAGATGTACATGTAAATGGCACACAATGTGGGAAACGCACAATGTATGATCGGGAATTCTTCTTATCCAATCAACAGGCTACCTATGAAGCATATGCCGTCGGTCAAACCCCTAAGCCATGCTGGCTAATGTGCTGGCTACACCGCCGAACACATGTACAATACCCCTGCAGCTACATCAACTCCATTGTCTGATGATATGTTCTCTGTTACAACCGCACAAAGCAGAGCATTCCCCCCGATTTCAGGATGATGAAGGACACCCGACTGTTGCATTTGATGGCATCTGGCAGTGCAGAGGCACAACAGTGTTGCACAACAGACATGGAAATAAAGACAAAGTACTGTATATGTGTAAATATGCCTTGAATATGTAAACTGTGGCGGGAGACCTTTATGATGCAAATCCCAACTAGTCTGCAAAGTAGGATCTCCAATGAATAGAGATCCAAATAGCGGAGGGGGGGGGGGGATTTGTTAATACTGCTGGCTAGAGGCCAACAGTCACCTTGGCTAGGACCCAGTCATTAATAGACCAGTGTGGAGAGCGGTCTAAGTGTTCCCGGGGGGTTGGAGGGGGCTGGATGGTGAGGGGTGAAAGAACCGGGTGGAGAAAGCGAAGCGAGAGAGTTTGGCTTGAGGGGCTCAGCTGTTGAGGCTGCTAGCCGCTCACTCAGAGACCCCGTTTTGGGATACGTCATCATAAATCACTACGCGACCCTGTCTGACCCACTAACCTCATTAATTTGCCTACCCTAGATTAAGTCTCCCTCAGAGACCATAGAAAAAGCCCATTTCTATTATTTTCATTCTACCTGCCCCTCATAGCGTCAGGGTATAAAGTGATTCCCTCTCCACCAGCCAAACTGGAGGGTAAATTAAATGATGTTACTGTAGGGACCTGGAAAAACAAACAGCTTCTGGCTTAACTGGAACCCACAAGCTCTTTGTCTTCCTCTTCCCTTCTGATTTAGCAGCTCCAGTGGTTCACTAGTCATGAAGTAGTTCTCAGTCGCGGTCCGAACGTCTTTATGTTCTGCTCCAGGCCTGCGGGCTGTGTGAGCCTAAATGCCTGTAAAGGCACCTTGAAGGACCCCACAAGAGTAAACAAATGGTTGCTGTTGAGTGTCAACAAGCTATGAAGGAAGACGGGCTGCATCCCCAGAAATGGTGACCCAACTGGTGTTCCCATAAAACTCATAACTCATAACCCATTGTTTCATGCAAAACCCTTTCCATAATCATCATTGGCATTTTCAATAATCCATTACGTTTTGACAAAATAGCTGCCTGAGTCTGCCAATATTGACACAGCTTTTCAGAGATCGCTAATATGAAATCACAAGAGGCAGATTTATTCTGGAGCATAATGACGATACCACATTATTTAGATTAGTCAAATAGTGAAATATGAACCTCGCCTTTGGTGCACATGTGTAAACAGCAGTGATCCTATGTGGCACAATAATATCTGAACATATAAAGGGGCTACAGTTTGTGTGGGAATACGATTTTGATTATCTTGGACTACCACTTAACTGTATCTGCCCTTCCTGGAAGGACTCTGGTGGACCTTGTCGTTTTACGCAAGTGTTTAATCCACAGAAGAGGGTTTGGCTACTATCAAGATAGCCTAATTAAAGTATTAATCTCACATCATTAACCTCAGACGATCTCGGCATACTCGCCGCCATTTTGACATTACAGCAGTCATGTTTTCTCTGCCCTCACTTTTGGCTTTATTCCACTATCTTGATGGACTTGGTACCTTAGCGCAGTGCTTTTCTGCTGGTGTATTTATGTGTTTGATCACGTCTTCTCCCGCCTCACCGTATAGCACCCTTCAGTCTGAATGCATGTGCTGCTTGGCCAACAGCTGGGGGCTAACTGCTTTGTTCTGCAAGCAGTTCTCTGAGGTGGATTAGGTTACTTTTAATTAAAAAAAGAATCAATTTATACCCATGTCAATTATTTTAACTGGGTGACCATATGGACACTTGAAAGCACAATCCAATTTCCAGCCGCCCACCATGTCTGCCACCCCTCTCCAAACCACTCCCTTTGTTCCTGGTACTTCGGTGTAGGGGCTTTGTGAATCACCTAATCAATTCACAAAGCCCCTACAGTACAGTCCTTTACGATACCCCATGCAGTGTGGCACATTTAATATGGGGGTTAAAGAGCTTTTTATTAATACACATATATTTGTGTGTTTTGTTTGTTTTAATGAAATCAAAGTCAACATAAATACAGTATCAGAAGTGGTGGAGTAGCTTTATCTTAGCACTGTTTACCATGGGGAAGCACAACCACTGCCAAAACTCAAAACTATTCCGCTTATCAAACTTAGGTACAATTTGTACAGTTTCTCTAGAGGAATTACTGCAGGGGGTAGGCTAAATTAATTAAATCCTAGTAATTATTTTTTTATTTTCTATATTTTATTTCTAGATCTCAATAAAGTATTCCAAAAAGAGATGTGAACCACTTAACTAAAGTACAGCTGATTAATACTGTGTAATTTTTGTGATACTCAAATCTGAATCACCTATTTTTACATCTTACATTTAGTCATATTTTGAATGTTATTTTCAAAAAAAAGGTTCAGCCCAGACTTGGTTTGTAAAATAATTGAAAGGAGGTAGAGAAGCCAATCAATTTTGAGAACCACTTCTATACTCTACCAGCACAGGATCAATATTGGTAAGGCAGCAATCCTTCAGCCAAGAGTTTTGTCTATTGCGGCAATTTGGCTATGACACAAAAGAGTCGCAATGGTTGAGTGCTGACTTTGTAACACGTAGCTTGTCCAAAAGTCACTTTCACCTTACGTCACAATGCCTTTGGTAATCCTTGTGCCAATGTGAGCAAGAGAACATCCTAGAGTTCATAGACAACCTTGGTGGTCTCACTGTAGCTCACATTAAAAACCACCCAAAGAGAATGCCAGCAGGAGGGAAAACATATATCAAAAGCACATTAAAGCGAATGAAATAACTCACAATGACAGCACAACAAAAAGATAACCATTGCATTACAGTGGTGGATCTGTGCGACTTTGAGCTGACCTTGCAGGGTGGTGGTCTATTGTATACAGGGGAGGGTTGATTTGGCCAGGCTCCCCAGAGATCGATGGGGTGTCTTAGATCAGCACTCACAGTAATCACGGTGTATTGTGGGTTTAGTCAATGACGCCATGAGGTGAATGATGTCACGAGACTATAATGCTGATGGTGCAGGTAGAGAGCCCTTGTCTTTTTGTGCTAGTGTTAACATCCAGAAAACGAACTGTAATCATGCTATTATACTGAACCATCACTGCAAGCTCTAAAACATGGCTGATAAAAGCCAACGAGGTACATAGTTAGTGTCTGACTGTGCAACGTAGTTATGCAAGAATGTGCTCTTTCAATTTTACGAGGACAGACAGACAAAACCCTGGATATCAGAATCTTACCCGGCACCCCGCCCAAAATATCTGTCTGCTGTCTGCCCTGTAATTCGCAGAACGCCACGCAGAACTATCACATTCACATACAGTAACACAGCCCCATGCTAATTACAGGCAGACATGGTGCACTACCCCACAATTTGCGGTAGGTGTTATTTTTGCAGCTCACCCCCCCATCCCCTTCAAAACTGTCTTATTTTAATTGTATGTCTGTTAGCGCTGTACTCTAGGTAATGGTAGGTCTGGGCCGTTTCCCATGAAGCCCTACATTTATGCAACCACAGGGTAAAATGTTGAAAACTAGAACTAATTGTTATTAGAAAATGTTCCACAACATCTGTGTGTTCTGTTCCAATTAAACCATTTTGGTGGATAAATAAATATAATATTTAAAATGCTAGTGGCAGCTTGTTGTTGCTAAGTGTGTGTTAGAATGTTAATGAAAAGGCCCCTTTTTTTTCCCCCTGTAAATGATATGACTGTAATTAGGAACTCTGGGGACCATATCTGTTTTGAGGCATATAACAACATATTAAATATGTTCTAATAAATCTCATTCTGTCGGTTTCTATTTTCCTTTTCAATGGCAGGGTGAAAACACTGCGATATTAGCAAATACGCTTTCATACGGAGGTGCAATGTTGAAACTAAATAGACCTTAGTGATAAGAGCGCTTGCATTAGTTGTTAGCACATTACAGACGCAGCAATGAGAGATCTTGGCAGACTGCACCGAAAACCCACTGGCACCATGTTCTAAGAGATCTGCAAACACCTCGAGAGGGAGGAACGCACACAGATGCAGGGATGACAGCAGCGCAGGCCGCGGTAAGACCATCACCGTGCACGAGAGGTAAGTGGTTGCCGCGGCGAGGCGGAGGTGGGCAGGCGTGGGGGAGGGGCTGAGGGCTCTAATGGAATTACAGCGATCCTGTGACAACATCGCTGTTAAAGGTTGTGTGGAACATTCATCTTGTCCCTGATGACGTCTTTGGCAGGGCAAGGCCTCTTGGACATCCCAGAGGCCCGTGGGGGGCAACGGGAGCCGTAACACCGCTTCATTCTTCTAACCGCAGCCTTCATTCGGATCAATAGCGGGACTCAGACGCCTACGGAGGCCTACGGAGGCCTACGGAGGTCTATGGAGGTCTACGGAGGCCGGCGGAGGCTTCACCACACTGCTTCTCACTGCGAAGGCTACAGCTCTCTTGTACTCCGGGAGATGAGACAGAGAGACAAAGGGAGAGGCTATTTTTGCCTACTTGGATCCACAAGGGAGGCCAAATCCCAAACCCAATGTTCTGTTTCTATGCAAAATGAAGCACTAAACTGTAAAGTATGACTCATTAATTTCCCCTGCACATTAGAATAATATGCTTATCTGCAACTGTGTGGTTGCCTATTAACTGCTAAGCAAGAAGCTACAGAAGGAAATAACTGCAGTTCAGTACTGCCATTATAGACCAAGGTTTACACACACAGCTCTGGTACTCACTGTCTGCCATAGAGGTCATCGCCACACAGCCAAGCACGAGCAGGAGGGGCGCCGCCCCTCTGGACAGGCGGGACAATGACAGGTGAATGTTAGGCACCATATTGCAGGTTGGCACTGCGACTTCCTCGGTCCCCTCGCAACACACGTCCCACTTTGACACGATCAAAGGCTAACACCTGGGAGAGCACACAAAGGGAAGACAAGCAGAGGAATATTAGGATTCAAATCCAGCATTTGCATTCATTTGAATGAGAAAAATAACAACAAGGTACCGAAGACGTGTCAAAAGCATCGTCGTGAGGGGAAAGACAAAGGCAAGGGAAATGCTTGTGTGTGATGCAAAAACAGGAAACACGGCGCATACGATTGCCGCGTTGTCTCGGTCTAGAATAAGCCCCAAACCCACAAACAAAAACATGCCTCAGCTCCACTTGTATATTTCCTTGCCTAATCTAACACTGCAGCTACTTCAGCAGATGAGAGTTAGAAAACGCAGATACAGTGACAGAGCAACACAACACAGCACAAGGGGAGCTCGGGACACTTGACTGTTCTGCCCCCAGCCCGTCCGCCAGCAAAAGGGGAACACTAAACACCAAATGACCCCCTGAGCTTGACTCCCAAAGGACCACCGCCCACTTAATGTTCCCCATTAAGATATTGAAACACGGACTTCCAGATGGGCTCGCATCACCCAAAGTGCTATGATCTCACAGCATGACAGCACACGCGCATGCATAAACACTTAACAACAGACCACAACCCCAAGGGGGACATGCTTGGTCGACCAAGCGGGGGCAGGTGTTCCACAAATTAACTGTAATTACCCAAGCTCTCCAATTGAGAGAACACAGTGGACTTAATTTGCAGATAGACACGGCAGAATGAAGCTTGTCCTAAACTAAAAACGCAACACACAAAGGTATTCTCGCTAGTCTTTTCACTGGATTCAGCATACAGGCAGGAGGATGAGGGTCGGATAAGATATCTGTCCTAAGCATTGTCCTCTATCCACGTCGCCTGCAGTTTTGTCTGTCCACTGCCAATCTGAACAATGTAAATGTGAACATTGCACTAACTACATTTCTTATCCGTATGCCTTCGCCCATGGCCATCTGTGATGAGTAATCATAATGCGGCACACATGTGGTCGGGAGAGATAAATCTCCATTTTTATGGAATTAAAATCACACATCCAAAGGCCTCAAGAAGAAAAAAATAAATAAATAAGATGTGAAATGAAAAGTTGGAGAAGAAGCCCTACTTTGTGGCCACTATTGTCTTCAAGGGCTGCCTGACAGCCTTTCCGTATAAAGCTTCTTTTTTTTTTTTGCAATAGGTCGATTGGAATTGAATTGAAAAGTTTTCCCAGCATCCCCTTCTATTTGGTCTCGCTGCACACTTCACAGCAGAAGGTGAACAATGCTGATCACAAGATATTTGAAGAAAAATGAGAGTCGCCCAGAATGTGAAATACCTTGAGGCCTGCATGGAGGCTAGTCAACATCCATTGTTTTGAGCTAAATAGGAGAGTCACTGACTCAATGCCCCTAGAAAAACAATCGCTCCTTATAATGCCAGTGGAGGTGATGAGCAGCCTATTACTAAAGCGCTACTTCAGTGCGGTTGGAAACGTTGAGGCGCGCCCACATACTCTTTGTCCAGCCCAGGTATGTGTGACGTGTACATACTTTATCTGAGCTGCTTTAATCTACTCTTGACAGGTCGCCTGGCGTAGAGGAGATGAGGGATGGGGGAGACGGAAACCGATGGGGTGGAACTCGATACGGAGCTGATGCCTCACCTGAGCACGTACGCAGGCGGTGAATGGCGTCAAAGCAAACCCCCTCCCCCCCCCCAGGAATGTGTCTTTACGTTTCCGACGTCGACTAACCACATTGTCCACCGGCAGACGCCTTGCATGTAAAGAATGTCTAAACACCCCACGCAGCCAACCACACTGGAGCTGGCTGTCCAGCTGTGATCCTATCAAGCTCAATTATGTCCCTCACCACACGCGGTATCCCTGAGGCTGGCGTGAATATTGTTTGTGCCTTTTCTCTGCGACGCTACCTGTACTGATAATGAGAAAAATAAAAAGCCCATTGTTGGTGTGATATAGCAAATAACATTTTTTATTTTCTTCCTAAAATAATAAGCAAACAAACAGGTGAATGACACCCCCACTCGACAACCAGACCCTTTAAAGACATCAGCGCCTTTTTTCGTGTGCTTCAGGTTAACTTTGCAAAATAAGCATAGCTCACATCGCAAGTTTGTTGGAGGAAAAGTTGTGATCCTCATTGATATGTGTTGCCAGCGCGGTGAGTTGGTTCAAGTTGGTAGGTAGCGGGTGAGCCTGATACATTTGGCCACTCGCCGCGCAAAAAACCCACAGCGGCGGAGGGATATCTTTCAACAGCAGATGCCAGCGAGAGGCAGATGCTTTTCATCTTCAATGAGACGAATTCTCCTAGAGCCGTGTTTATTCTTTATTTAGTTCGCTACTTATTTGTCCCCAGTGCAGCCTGGTTGCCTCACAGCTGCATGCCGTGGTATTAGAACTGCTGCTGCTGCTGCTGGTGGTGATGGTGATGGTGATGGTGCAGCGTGATCAGAAAAATAAGCATGGAGCTCATAGCACAAGAAGGCCATTGTTTATCAGTACGTGGGAAAAGGCAGGGAAAGGCACTGAGAGTGTGATGGGGTGGATGTCTGTCTGCCCTTGTGGGATTAATGCGTGACTCCTTGTGTTTAGGGAGCGATGCAAAGGCTGTATGTCGGCGGACGTGATGATTCCATGTGTGTTGTGTGTGTGTGTTGTGTGTGTCAGCAATGCATGCTAATTGGTTATTACTGCATGGACTTGGATTGCATATTTTATATACGTAAAGGTATAGTCAGCTATTGCAAGCTAAATGTAAGCTAATACATTTTTTATCAAATTCAACAGATATCTACTTGCATTTCGCTATCTTAACGTTCTCTGTGCGTGTTGGAAAAATAATCTGATACTTCTGCACATCTTATTGTTACTTCACAAATAGTAACATAAACAAAGTGGCAAACACTGCTCGTATCAACAAAGCCATAGTACTACGCTTTGCTTCACAATGCTTTTCTATGTGTGAGATGCCACCGCGAAGGACCGCGGAGCGACACTGCTTTGATTTGAGCTCGAAGTTAGCAAAAATGACTTTGAATGACAAGAATGACCCTTTGGAACGGATTCATTAAGTACCTATCCATCCATCCGTCCTGCGCTGGTTACATCCAGCCACTAACAAGGCCCCTGCTTCACTTACATGCAGTGTAAACACTGTAGGCAAGACGACTGAAACCCTTTGTTTAATAAGTAATGAAGGAACAAAGGGATATGACTATCTAAAGCCTAAACCTCAGTGGACAGATGGGCCTAGAGTAAGGTTAATAAGGGAGGGGAGGAGGATAAAGAAAAGAGATCACCGATTCCGTTTGCTCGGCCACCCACGTCAACTGTTTGACACTTATCTTATTACCCCTTAGTGTGTGTGTGTGTGTGTGTGTTGAAGGAGGGCAGGAGGGGGGGTTGGGGGGGGGGGGGGGACGCAGGGGAGGGGCCACCCATATACAAATGGCACCCGGCAGACAGGCGAACAATGCACTCCAAAACTGCAGAGCGCAGGCTGAGTAAACACCTCTATTAGACTAACTAGCCCACCCCTATACCCCTCCACCCCTATTTCCATCCCTCTTGCAGACCCCCCCCCCCCACCCACCCACACTCTCTCTGTCTCTGTTTAATGGCTTGTCCTGAGAGCGTGAGGCAGAGGGACAGCTGAGATATATGGCTGGCTGGCGTGGGGAGCTAATCATGGCCATCTCTGGAGGTGAGGAGCCCGGCCCGGCGAGACGGCTGTTGGCGGCGAGGCTACAGCACTTCGATAAACACGGGAGCAGGCCGCGTTTGGACAGCCGCGCATTGGCCCATGATTGGTCCTCCGTGTCCTGGAAGGCTCAGCCACAAAACACTGAAACACTGGTCACTTCTTTTTTTCCTCCCCCACCTCAGCAGAGAAAACATGGCAGAGCACCCCCAGGAAAATACGGCGGGGGGCGGGGAGGTCTATTGAGCTCTGTATAGTAAAATGAAAGTGTAAAGGAGCCAAATTACAACTCTGAAAGCCTTGCTGTTTGCCACTGGCTTGATGGTGCATGTCGTCTTTTCAGGGACGTGACGACGCTCTGTATTGAAATGCAGCAAACAAAGGGTAATGTCCTGTGACCTATCGGGTTTTACAGTGCTTTTGTTCACAAGCTCATTCAACGGAGTTAATTGTTAACTCTTAACTGTCTGCCAGACAAGTGAGATGCCAAGGAGGACGTATTAACAGCAGAGCGCACACTGTTGTGCAATAGATAAGAAAGGAACATACCATTAATATGGTACGAGACACCAAATCAGTTTTGCATTAAACACAGTGCTAGACACTGCGGTCTCATCATATGCATGGCGGCATTAGCGACCTATGGCACAATATGATGAAACTCCTTACATATCAAGCATTAAGACCTTGACCTGATTTATTAAACTAACTTTAACTTTCAGGTCATGTCCAATCCAGCCACCGTGCTGACTCATTTCTAAACAGAATGGCTCTGCCTACAGGCTTCATCCGTGTGACAGTGTTGATTGGTGTTTAGTGTGGTTCGGTGAACATTCAGCCAAACTCAAGGACCTCTATAGATTACCAAGTCGAGATTTGCAAACACCTCTGGGTGGCTACCAATCTTTTCAGCTGCATATCAATCTGCGAATGAAAAGTGATATGAATTACACAGAGCAGAGAAGACGTAGCCGTGTGCCACTTCCATTTTAGTAATTGGAGAGTGATTATTTGAGTTGTTGACTTGCAGAGCAAGGAATAAATGGCTTGTGCTACAATGTGCTGGGCAAAGGGGCCTGCAGTAAATCACGTTTTAGCTCAATGCAGAGCAGACAATCATAAAAGCAATACTGAACATACCAACAGTAAATCACCTGAACTAACCAAGCATATGGAAGAGTAGGCTACTAGTTTTATGAGCAATGTCACTGTATACTGTAGGTGTTAGGCTAAGTGTTTTGTAACTTAGATTGGTGACTGGTATTAAAATAAAAAAATATAGACCACTTAGAGTGCATAACCCTATAAACAATAATTAATATTACATTGTATATTGTAAATGGACTGCATTTATATAGCGCTTATATGGGGGGGGGGAGTAAGGGGGTTAGGCATCTTGGTCAAGGATGTGTAAAGGTAGGTCAACAACAGTGTTCAAACCCATGACAGCTGGAAGGTCAGACCACTAGACCATCCTGCCCCATACATTTGAAGGGCAAGGTATTTTGTACAGTCCCAATGTAGATATACTATATATATATATATATAAAAGAGACAAGGAGTCTGAAAATAATAGCCAAATCCTAGTCCAGCTATCTAAAGGTCATTTTATCTTATTTCCATGGGGGCTCTACAAATAATTTATTGTGTAATTAGGAATTATTCCATGGTATAGAAAAACATTTTAAAAAATGGTATTTAAAGCCAAACCATTTGTAACAGCAGATGTGCCTATACTGTATATCAAACGGCAATGCAAAATGACAGGCAAAAAAGACTAACATGTCACCACTTAAAGGCTTATATCTGCACAGATGGTACCATAAATAACTAGGCAGCACAGGAGTCCTTGCCTAGCCTCCTTCCAGCTCTTGCAAACCCCCAATCCCGCAACCCTGAGGCGACCAGCCTCATCTCCTGGAGTCAAAGGCAAACAGAGTAAAGGCATGTGAGCAGGGTGGTGAGCAAATAAAGATTTCTCTAGATCAATAGCTGGCCAAACATAGACCTGGTCAGGCTCAGCACAAACCAGGAATAATGTGGACGGGCTTTACCCGGAAAGAAGAGAAATAAGAATGCCATTTGGGTTTTAGCTCGCTGGCCAAGGAAATGTGCAGCGTCGACTACACAAGTCTACACTCCCACATATCTCAAATTAGAAGAGCGCATAAAGGCAAACCTTTCCTTTTAGTTTTAAGTGTTGAATTTATTTTATTTTTAATTTTGCAGTTGTAGCGTGAATTAAAACTAAGCTGGAGGGAGAAAGGATAAACGATACGAGCTTCAAAGTATACAGCAGGTGTCTCCACTGTTCTAAATCAATTACCTCTAGTCAGTCAGTGCTTAGTGTAGTGAGGTATTGTAAATCAGCTTGGTGTCAGGCCAGATTAGTGACTGTAACAGGCTGGAACTGAAGGCCTCTGGCCAGTAGCAAGCCTCCAGGGGTCTACATAAAACTAAGCCACAGCTTTGATTATTTGATGACAAGAACTGTATCTCAAGTACTGGAAACAGCCAGAACATGCATATAATAATGTAGCCTAGCTAAAAGAAAATATAACATTTTTAAAGCCTGTTATATTTTTGGCAGCACACCATTAGATCTTTCAAAAATAACTACTTACACTAGCTGAATTTAAATATTGTCTTTTGGAAGACCGAGCCAAGATATTGTTTTTCTTTAGTAGAAGCTTCAAGCTAGGTAATGGAAATATAGACGCTTTGCTATTTCATCTTAGGTTAGACCATGTAAAAGAGAAAAATTTATCCTGTGTGACCCAAGATACAAGAGAAAACCCCTCTTGTTGACAAAGGGAAAAGTTATGCTAGCACAGACCAGGCTTGGGGAAAAGATCTCCTTTACCCCTCTAGAAATATGCTTACCACATGGAAACAGGCACATGCTATTTGGAAAGCTGGACCTCTTTAGCAGAACTGTGGCTGGAGGTATTGTAAAGGTAAACACGTGATACACTGGTTGTTAGCTTGAGGCAAACAAACCACGTGCAAGACAAAAGAATGACTTGGAGACACCAAGTCTACCTGAAACATTAACCATCTTAGCCCAGCTTGCATTCCAGGTATGGCGGCTCAGTGGTTTGCAGGCCACCGTTGCCTCACAATAGTGCCTTCTCTGTGAGGTGTTCTCCCCTGCGCTCACTTGGGCTTTCCTCCGGGTGCTCCGGTCCCCCCTCCCCCGCCCACACACACACACACACACACACACACACCATAGACGTGCGTGTCGGGTCATTACTCCTGCATCTGCCCTTGACCAAGGCACTGGCATTAGAACTGGAGTTGGTCTCTAGGCGCCGATGCCCAGTGCTCTAAAGAAGTTAGAGTGGGTCAAATGCGGTGCACACAGAAAGAGAACATCGTATAGTGTACGGAAAAAGGCTGAAACGCACCAAGTCGACGGTAGGTAAACAAAAGCAGGTGATCCTCTGGTCAACTTGTTCGGTGTATTTCAATTCTCAACAGACTTGAACCTTGAAAAAGGACTAGAGAGGGTCAAGATGGTTTACACAACCAAATGGTGGGTGGTGTAAATCGGTATACACTATAATAATGTTATCCCCTGCTATTTCACAACTTGGATCTCAGGCTAGCTTTACAACCATACACTTACACCAGACAAATATGGAACAAAAAACAAATTAGTACCACAATGTTATTAAGAAATATCTCTTCACTATGTGTGCGTGTGTGCGTGTGCGTGTGTGTGTGTGTGTGTGTGTGTATGTGTGAGGTCATGTACAGTATGTGATGGTAATATAGCCTACCGTGTCATTTTACAAAGTGGGCATCTGTGACAACTGTTGTACTATAGGCTACCGCTTGCTATTGCCTCCTGCCTGCCTGCTATGGAAATGAGCTTGTAGCTATATCTGGCACAATATACAGTATTTATAGACCTCTGTCGTTGTCAAATAAACACATTTTAAAAACTGAAACAAATAAACTGAGCAGTCAAACAGACTGGAGGCTTGGTGGTGTAGTTGCAGCATTGGCTCGGGTGATGTTGATGATTCCACAGTTTTTAATTCAACTCCTTAACAATCTTCCTTCTCTGGAGGGCTAACCTTCAACAGCTAAGAGAAGGCAGACTCTAATAAGGCTTTCTGTCTTTCTGTCAGCTTGTGTGTCCCCCCCCCCCAAACACCCCCCACCGCTCTCTCTCCCTCCCCTGGCCACGTCCCCCCCGTCCCCCGTCTCTCTCCTCTTTTCTCTCAGTCTGAGCTATGAGCCAGTCTGTTGGAGCAGATGGAGCCATATATCCCCATCGCTCTCTGGAGGCATGGGGATTTAAAATGTAAAGGAGCCCGCTGCAGAACATGGCAGGGACGAGCTGACGAAGGGTTCGAGATGGGGGACTTTTCAGTTCAACTTTGTTCTCCATCGGTTACGTCTATAACCTTTCACAGAACTTGTAATGAACCGATATAATGTAAAGGAATGTATCACATTTGTTCACGGGGTTGCTGTTGGCCCTTAGGAACATGATGTATGTAGAAAATATACAGCAGGGAAGAAACCTAGCTTCACCATCATATCTAGAGTATGTTCATGTACCCCCTCTTGGCAATAAAAAAAAACAAGAGTCTTTAGGTATATCAGTGACCTTTTTAAAAAAAGCTGTGAACCTCGGAAAACAGCTGGTTACCGGAGCGCGCCAGGTGAGACATCCAGACAGCAATAACGTTAGCAACAATTGACCGGTGCATTTCGTCGAATTTCCTCCCTCATCTCGAGGCCGTCCGTTCAAATTGCCCTGCTTCGAAATCCTGAATTACACTTGGCCTTCCCTAACAGCTGACCTCAGGCCGCCTCTAAAGTAATGAGAAAAAAGCCGGCATCAGTCGTCAGGGAGACGCCTTCTGCTTCGTCCTCTATCTCCAGGTGACAGGCTGACAGGCAGGAAGAGTGAGGAACAACAGGCGCACGGGTCCGTGAGCGCCACAATCGATCGCCGGCTGAATAGCGAGGTCCATTATACTGACAGGCCGGAGCCACAACACAGCCGAGCAGCACTCCGCCAATGTCCTCATTACCACCTATGAATCTCTCCCAGGGAGCAATAGCTCTCCAGCTTTCCACATTCCCACTGGCTTCCTCCCCCCCCCACGGGGGGGGGGGGGGGGGGGGGGGGGGGGGGGGGGGGGGGGGGGGGGGGGGGGGGGGGGGGGGGGGGGGGG
>JAODUE010012281.1:0-26975 GCA_027564755.1 Amblyopsis hoosieri | reverse complement strand
TCAGGTGTGTTGGAGCAGGGAGACATCTAAAACATGCAGGGCGGTAGCTCTCCAGGACCAGGGTTGGGCACCCCTGTTCTAGAGCCACGCCGGTTGTACCATCATCTTGTGCAACAATCTAAAGCAGTCAAAAACATACGATTGCTTGGTTGCAGTTACCCATGTGAGCGTTGTTCACCCCACAACTTATATGGACAGCCCAACTGCACCCTGTTTTGTAACCTGCTGTTCAATCCACTGTCGTTTGCTTTCTTTGAACATGTAGTAAACCTTCCATGATTAAACATTTGCTACAAGCTCAATGAACGCGAATGGCAGTGGACTGAACGCACCCTGAATTAGGATAACATTTTCTAAAAATGAAATTCTTATTTTTTTATTTGCTTTTGGTCAAGTCACAAAAACCTTTAAGATGAAAACACCACCTACTGTATTAATTTGAAAGTCATGTGTCATGGTTGTGCGTTTTCACAAGGACGGCCATTGGTCATGCCTCAGAATTGCCAACAGCTGTAATCTATTAGACATCAATGAGGATTGTTCCGACAATGCTTTAAAATGAAGCACATGAGCCGTCTGTCAACAGGAGCGTTGTTAGGGAAGAAGTACTACCCACTCATTGTGGTGTGAGAATGGCGCTGAGGTAATGTGGGTGTACTGTTTAGGCTTTGTTGTATGTATGTCTTATTTTAAAAAAGTGATTAATTATATCATGTTTTTATTTAGGCTAGTGTGGATTTCTGTTCTGCTGTTTGGAGAGGTCTCTGGTTTCCCTGTACTTCATGGTAAGCCCTTTACTGCTTCAGTGCTGATTCATTTCAGTTCTTGTGTTTTAAAATGTAATCTTGTCTCCTCAGACTACAGCACAAGCAATTTTGCACCAGCATACCCTTATGCATACTACAGTGGAAATGAGGAGACTTATTCCCAGGACAATGTTATCCCTTACCCCAATAGCTACCAAGCTGGTTTAGAGTCTTACCAGACCAGCGGTGAACCCGTCTACACTGGTGACAGCAGCTATAGTGGTCCTGTTTATGTACCATATTATCAGGGTGACCAATATCTTGGCTATGATTATATCCATGAAGCAAACCGTCCCATGAGTCAACGTGCTGACTCTCCCAGTATATATAATGCTCAAACTAACTATGTTCACCCTGGTGGTTATAACGATGACCTAGAAGGCAGCAATTTCAGTAACCAACATCAATTTCACTACGACGACGACTCTGAATATCCTGTCGGCGAGGTAGAGCCTGTGGAGGTCTTCACTGATGTGTCTGACCTGGACCCACTCTACTCCATCAGCTCCCGTTCAAGCTACCAGCAAGGTAGACAGGTGTTTGCTCAGACCCGCTACACTCCCCTGGAGGAGGAACCTGCAATACTACTGGTGTCTGGGGAAGTGGGCAGCCAGGCTGAGTCTCTTCCATGGACTCCGGCTAGTGCTCCGTCAGTAGGTGGCTTCTGAAAGACCTGCCTGCTAAGGCCAGAAGCCAGCGGTGCTACGGTTGTCCTACTTGCCAAACTGGTAATGTGGTGTTTCACATGTGACTGCAATGCTAAATGACTAGGGTGACTATATAGGGTGAATAAATTGCTTTTCATAAAGTTGTCTTTTGTGGTTGGGATTTTGTATGTAAAATGGAAGCCTAATATTTTCAAGACTATGCTATTCACACTAGTAGCCTGTGTATCTCTTGCCTATGGCCAGACTGGAATGTTTCTCTTGATTCACTCATTAGAAACATCTCTTAGCATTTAGCAACACATCATTAAGTGTGTTGCACTATTACAAAACACTGCAGCGTGTACCACCTTTGGTCAACTCGGCACTGATCTGGCACAATCCTGTCCCAGTCATACATCAGTATTGTCATGATGCTGTTAGTGTAGGTTCCACAGTAACTAAACTGTGGTTTCAGTAATTAGCGGACTATGTACTGTAAAATCTGACATTTTAAGGTCGGGGAGGGGTACCTGTACAAAAACAACCATTTGAGGTTCTTCCATAGATTGTATGGCTGTCTCCACCAGTTTGACTGCCGTCTCCAGGTGATCACCATGGTGATGGATGAGTGAGCGCACAAAGTTTAACTTCTCCTTCTGTTGCTTGGTAATTAGTCCCACCAGCTCTGTCTTCCGCTCTTCCAAGATGGCCACCAGGCCATCAAAGCGATTGGCCAAGTGCTCTTTCTGTTGGTGGCCATTTTCCTAACAGAACAGTTTTAGTACTTAACTTCTACAGAGGAAATATAGTTTGTGTAATAGTAGCAAGATGGTTTGCATATTATAGCCACAAAGCATGAATCTTATTCTGTTTAGGTGTTATGCACATAGGGCCAAATGGTCTTAACAGTAAATTAGGGTGTTTCAAAAATAATGGACCCAATTTCAAAGTTGCGTATTTCACAATGCAACCTGTTAACAATTACACAATTTACAAACTGTTTAAAAAGCAATGAAGTATAGTAGTATATACCCTTCTCAAGTGGTAAGTTTCATTCATGGGTGGTTAGTGGTTGCAGAGATATAGCAATTTCAAATGGAGTTTATCATTTTGAAAGACCCTATAGTTGCGATACAATATACAGGATAATAAAGAAACCTTGGTTCTTTTGATAGCCAGGCCATTCTAGTTAATGTGGGAAGGAATCCACCAAGTATTTAAATGGTAAATGTACATGTATTTATGTACTATGTTGGTCGTTTCTTACCTCTATGGTCCAGCAGATTTCTTCCATCTGAGAAATGCGTGCTTGGATACGGTCATTAGTGGCGATCAAGATGGCAATCCCATCGCTCAGTTCTGTCTGCAAATAAGATCAATTCACCCCTAAAATCAATTCATTCTTTCCTTTAACTATATATTATTTAGACCCTCACTTAATGTACCTGGGTCCAAACCATCTGGATAAAAATATGATTGATCAGATTTGTCCCCTGTATAATGATTAGCCCTGACAGCCTCGACATAATTCCAGGAAAATTATCAACATTATTGTGACACCTGTCACTTCAGAATAAAAGACACTTGGTCTTTTATTGTCAAGGACACAACATGTGGCGAAGCTTCATGTGTCCTGGCACGCGCTCAGCGAACAGTAACATGATGTGACAATTTCCATTTGAATGATGTGATTCAGAAATGTAGTGTGAAGATGGACAGACCATGAGTTAAATGTCAGTGGAGCCACCTGGGCAGGAGATGCCGGACCCTGCTGTCTGCATGACAATGTGACCAACACAAAGTTACAACTTCTGTGTGTGTCATTAGATGTACATAATGCGGTATCTGTAGAACACAATGTTGTTTGTCACACCTATTTAAATTTTTTTTATATCAGCAGCGCTTTCTCATTTGCTCTGTGTGATTAGGCCTACAGTATACAGTGCTGTGTGCATGTGTGTGCGTTTACAACTGGTGTGTGACTGTGAGATGGTAGCGTGATGCGTGATTCCCTGCTAGCAAGCCAAACCACATCTGTGCTGTCACTCTCAGCAAACACCTAACACACACACACACCAATGCCCTTCAAATGCCCTTATCTTCTCGCTGCTTTTATAATAAAAATAAAAAACTAAAACATAATTCTGCTCTTATGTGGCACTAGCACTTTATTGTTTAGGCAATTAGCTATTTTGTTGATTTAATGATATTGACATAGTAGTTATGATGGCACGATGCTGTAATTATTCTATAAAATAGAATATATATATATAATAGAATATAGTTTGCTTATGGTGTTCATGTCCAACTATTGACAAATGTACTACATGCACTGTAAGTTGCATGCTCAGTTTGTGTCCTTCATACCTTGTGTCTCTTGTAGACACTGCTGAGCGGAGCAACGTCACAGTCCTTGTGCTCTCCAAACACTTTGCACATGGAGCAGGTGGGCGTCTGACAGGACAAGCAGTAGATGTTAATCTTCTCATCCTCGTGCTCCGCACACATCAGCTTCTGCTGCTGTTGTTCTGTCTTTACATCCACCGACCTGTAGGGGGAGGCAAAAGCATCCGTTGAGCTGTAGTGTGCAGTTGGAGGTCTTTACTGGTGCTAAGTATTTGTACGTAAATAAACTTTTGGTTAAATTCAGCGAATGTCTTCTAGGTCTGCTAGCTGTCCCTTAACATGTGTGCTGAAAAAGAATCTGGTTTTGCTGCACAGCCCTGGCTATGGATTAATCGCACCACAAAACACTATTTCAGACATGGCCATTCATATTCAATATTGGGAGCAAAGCTTCTGAGGCAGCACCCTATTGAATTGAAAGGAGTGGTCTAACCAGAACCAAAATACACTTTACACTGTGCTATACACAGTGCTCCATTTGGGAGTGTCAGTCGTTGCCTCCAACTGGGCATAGACCCCTGATTAATTCTGAAACTATTGGACAGCCTTTAACCAATCTGCATTTCTACAACTGTTTGTATCACTTCATCTAGCTCTACCACTGTGTCATCACGCTTATCCACCCTCATGGACGAAGATTGGTCCACCAGCAGGGTGGCTGTGTGACTGCTAAAGCGATCAGGGTTTCCAGACTATAATCACAGAGCAGAATTTAAGGTTTAGGGAAATATTGGGTGGAGCCAGGCTATTTCTGTTTTGATGTCAAATATCAACATTCTTTCTCCAACATCACTTACTACACTTATAAGATGAACATGGTTAAACATCCAACCTAGAACTTTTAGAAATGTTCCCTCAGTCTAAAATGACATATTGGTTTATGTAGAAGTTTGATATTGCTGCTTTGAAGCTAAATATTTGTGTGTTGCGACATGGTGAGTCATCGTATTAATCAGCCTATGAGAAACACGTGTCCACTATGGCTGAAGGTCAATGATGAAACGTAGGCAGGAAATATTGGAGAAAACACTCAAATATTTAGTAAAGGAAGCTGGGGTCTAGTAATATTTAATTTTTGATTTGTAATAATAAGCCAATACTTCTTAGATGAATCAATCAGTAGCCTCTTACAGAAAGAAATTATTGGACTAGTCTGCTTAACAGGTTTTTAAGGTGATCTCTCACAGTGGTAGAGGTTCTCTATGAGTCTAGCTTGTCCAGCTACAGTGGCTTAGCCTGCACACTATGGCATGTTTGCACTGCTGTTTGAAACAAAAACAATGTTTTTGCAATGCTGCTTTTGACCACAAGTGTAATTCCAGATAAACTGATGACTCTTATCAAAATCAATTTAAACTAGAGACAAAAGTAAAAGCTATCTTAAATCATTATACCATACTCATTAATCACTGTCAAACAGATACATGTTAAGTGTCCCATTGTGGGCCTCTCGAACTCAGATTAGATCTGTACTTTATTTTTGCCATTTTTCTCTTTCAGGTAATTAAATGTTCAGTCATTGAGATGAAAATATCTAGTCAAGGACATTGAGAATCATATGGTCATAAATATGTACCATGCCATGCCTGTGACTCCTGAAAGATCAACTTTAAAGTCACTTTCTCACACTTTTCCCCATAGTACATAGTAGCCCAAATTACACTAAACTAGTTTGAATCTGCAGTACACCATAGCCTACTTCTTTACTTATTTAATGAGTCCCTGCCTCTCTGGTAAGAAATAACAGTCTACAATCGCAGTGACAGTAGTGTAATAGTGCCCTCTACCTGTAATATGAATCACAACTGAATGATACATGCAGGACATTCATGAAACATAAAACATAAAAGAAAACCATGTGGGCAAATGGATATTTTCATGGCCATGTATAGCCAGTAATGCGAGATGTGTGAATGTTTTGGATTCAATCTCTGCTCTTAATCCTATGAGGAAATGTGTGTGGAGGAGTCTCAACAGAATGTATGTTTACATAATGTGACTGCACCAACGGTAGTATCCTTAGCTTTAATTTAGACTTTTAATAGCTTGTTTGGGACAACCTTTGCCAAATGTAGCCTAAGTTAGTTAGGCCCACCTCACCTGACTAGAAGCAGTAGCAGAAATTAGCAGGTTTATATTACAGTATTAAGATAGCTCGGTCATAAAGACAATGGCGTAGTTAACACATGCCTGCGTTAAATAAATGCATTGTGTGTGTGAAATCATGACCCTTTATTGGCCTTTCTTTGTCTAACCTTGAGGACTCCTGCTGCTTGTAGATGTCTATAATGTTCTCGACCAACAGGTTCCTCTGCAGGCCATAGACTCCGTGCCTGTCTAGTACCACCTCTTGGCGGCAGGAGGGGCAGCGGAAACGACCCCGTCGAAACGCTGGAGGAGCCCCGAGTCTGCCAATGGGGGTTTGCTGCCTGGTACGTACAGGGTCGGTGTGAGAGAAGAGAGAAAATGCCACGGGTCACTGCTATTACATATTCTGTTGTATAATAATAATAACAGTCAATAATAATGTATTATTGACTTCCCATGGACCACGATGAAAACTAGATGTGTAAACCAAATGTGAATGACCGAACAACAAAAACCAAAACCTTTCCCACTAAGAGGAGCTCTACAATATTTCTTATTATAAACATCATGATAATATGATGATATGTTGCTAGAATGATTGTAATAAAATAAGAAGTAAAATGAAGGTACTGCCTTAAATTGTGGTTTACAACCTAAGACAGACAAGAATAGTGAACATCAGTCACCTAATCATCCCAAAGCTTTGTTTTGTTTTGACACTCCATGAGCTCATGCACCTGTCACACACTCTTCTCCTCCCCTCCAGTACGCATAGTCTCACACCGTTCCCCATTCCTACCCCTGCACTTCCACACCCTCTACACACAGGCAAAGCTTGGCCTCCCCATATGTTATTATAACATGCCTGCCATGTTAAACCCATCACATCACAAGCTTCACCTGCTGAAACCAGCTTGGTTACACTGGATTACAGAGAGAGAGAGAGAGAGAGAGAGAGAGAGAGAGAGAGAGAGGGAGAGGCCTGGGACCAACATCAGCTGTTTGGCCGCTAAAGTGTCACTCTCCTATGTTGGCATTCCTCTAACCAGGAAAGGTTATATGATGTGAATGCTGGGAATGTCTGTTATACAGTGTACTTACTGTAAGCACTCCCTGCCCCTAAACAATGGTAATTGCTGTAACCCTACCTTCTCCCAAATGTGAACTCACTGTTCACATTTAGTTCACAACTAACCCCTTCCAGCTGATAAATACATCTAAGTAATATTCACACTAATATACAAACCCAACCTTCTCCTAACTTACTTTAAATCTTTATCCTGTGCTGTTTTGTACTTTTACTGTAATCTTTCTTTATGAATACTTTAGCCTATAAAATACATCCAAACACTTGTAGGCCTAGTAATCTAAAGAGAACAACACACACACACACACACACACACACACACACACACACACCTGGAAAATGTCACTGGCACACTTGCGACACAGGTTGTGCTGGCAGGGCAGTATGACCACAGGCTTGGAGAACATCTCCAGGCAGATGGGACAGATGAGCTGCTTCTCCAGGCTGTCCATGGTCGCTCCACCACCGCTGCCCCTGCTGGGTTCACCCGACGCCACCGGCTTGAAGACCAGGGGGTAGTTCATCCTCCTCAGACCCCGGCAGGAAACGCACCACGGCTTTCACAGCCTGGAAGGCGGAAGGTTTCACTGTTTTTGTCCGTGGTATCGGCTCACTAACAACAACAAAAAAATGTTAACGTGTTTCTGTTCTGTTCACACAACCTTTGTTGGTTGGAGATCGTCCTCTTTCCTCCCTGTTGCTTGCTCTAGCTATTTTTTATCTCTTACACTATGCCTTAATACCTTTTATTATGCCAGCCCCTGGCACATACACACACACACACACACACACACAGTTTCTATATTTAGTCCCGGTGTTTGTTGTATCTTTGGCTGCTGTCCAACCGGCATTCCATCAGCTGACCAAAGCCAAACACCAAGATCTCTGGTGCATGGGGTGAGGGATCACTGCTGGTGTCATTATACCTGACTTCTGGGCATAGCGAATGGCTTTCTGGGGAAACAGGCGTTTTTAGTGCTCAGTTACAGTTTGTTTACAACTGCTAATGGTTAAAGATACACTCCTCGGTGTGTGTGTAATTGCCCTTGTGGTTGACCAGCGGAGATGTTACCGTTTGTGCTGAGTGGCTCGCACTGCTATACCCTTCTCTCTCTCTCATTGAATCACTGTTCTTTACCTGAAGCATGTGTGTGCATATGTGTCAAGCAGGGATTTTGATGGGGTCCTGGTAGATGTGACACTATATTAGGGTCTAATATTCCAGCTGAATAAATGTTTTTTCTTTATATCGATTTCTCAAATTGTTCAGTATTTTAAGATACAATATTGAGGTTTGTAGCATGTTAAAGTAAAGGATAACATCAGGTTAGAGCCTTTAAAATGTAGACGTTCTGAGCAAGCTGTCACTCCACAAAATACTGTAAACAAATAAGCCTATATTTGACGCCAGTGCCGTCACTTTTATTAACGGTAATACTGCAATCTCAATTATAGACAGTGTGAGTAAACTAATCTAGGATTAGTATCTGTGACATCCTAAACTTTCATGGTCAAAGTCATGTAGGCAAACAACCCTTCACTGCAACATTGCCAACACTTCCGTTTGACTGTTGTCGAGTTTCTGAGTTAACATTACTTAGTTAACATACCAAAGCAATGAAGTCAAAGCAAATCAACTGAATAGATGTTGAGACTAATATTTTGATGGGAAAAGAGGCCTATTTGTAGGCTTAAAGTGCTTTACTAGTGCAGCGGAGGAAGGTATAAATGCTAGTGAATGTATATAATGGTGACAGTCATTAATTCCTTTGAGCCAGCTTGATAACAGTTTTAGGAGTAATGTGGAGTCTGGGCTGGATTGTTGGTCATTCACATCGAGGTCTTGGATACTCCACAGATGTTACAGAGTGGAAGTACTTCCCATGTGGACCGAGTTACGTGGGTGCAGATGTGTGGGCGTGTGGGTGTGTCTTGGGGCAGTGGTTCAGGGGACTCGTGGGGATTGGGAACAGGTGTAGGGAATTGCGTAGCTCTAGATACGCAGGGGAGGAGAGCAAAATGGGGGACGGTGTGGAAGTAAACAATTTAACCTGCTTGAGACAGAACTCTGATTAAGCACTGGGGCCAAATGAAGTATTCAGACTGCATGCCATAATATAATCCCTCTGTATGTAATTCCTTGTCAGAGGGATTAATTTATCATTTAGGTAACAACATCCTTTAAAAGATACACAACTGATTCATAGCATTACAGCACCCAAGCACAACATATATCCACCTATAGCTTGCTGTTGGTGTTTGAAATACAACTTTGCATGAAAGTAATTTTGGCTGTATGTTTTTTGGGATGCCACAAGGAAGATTCCCGGCCTAGATAAGTAGCCTCCACAGATTAGTTATTTGTTTACTTGGGGACCATTTACATATGATCCAATATACAAATATTCTATAGGAAGATGCAAACAAAAATAATACAAGTGAGAAATTAGGCTTTTAGTTTTGTGCACTAATCAAATGAATCCATGTTTCACAGAAGAGCTCATGACATTACTGTGGTTAAAGTTTGGCACATTATGGCTGCTGATTGAAGCCACACTAGCAGTCTTGTTCCCTGAGATGAGACATACAAATAGATTATGTAATATTGCCATACATTAGACAAAAGACAAAGTTATAAAATCCCCCTTTTATTCAACTGGAATTTTTAAAATATAAATACACATGTACATATTGTTCATGAAGCGCCAACAATGAAGAATGCAAAAAATAAAGAAAACCCCACAAATGTATAGTAGTCTCATTTAATTTCTAAACAGGACAATGCCCTCTTGGGACAAGGGGACTTGACCCCTTTGTTTGAACAACATTAAGTTTCCACTGGCTGGCTGACACAATGAGATAAATCCTATACTAAATTTCTAATTTCTCTGCATTCACATGCACACACACTTTCCATTATTTAAATAACCAATGTAAGGGGAACATTGGGCCATAATGTAATAATATAAATTCAGGTTTAAATTTCCACCCAGTAAAATAAATCATATGGAAACCATTGAACCAGTCATTCTGCAAGATGTGATCTGTCATCCCAGGATGAATATTTACAATGTAAAACAAACAAACAAACCAACACAGAAAGCACATATTGTTCTACAGCTCACTATGGCCATAAAACATTGAAACATGAACTGAACAAAGCAAGACCTGACTTATTCTGAACCCTCGTGTAAAGTCCTGTTAAGTGCGGGAAAGTAATACAAATTAAAAGTATTAGGTTCCCCAACTAGTTATGTTTTTGAATTTAATGTTCAGTACGTCCAAGATTGAAATACTGTACAGATTGTTGTAATTTAATATACAAAAAATACTGAAATGTGTTAAGTGCTAAATTACTGTTTAATCTCACACACAGCATCACTTTGTATTTAGGACGATTCCAAAATTAAATGTTTTAGCAACAGTTACTTGATGCAGTCCACATTTTACAGAATTATTTAGTAGTCTGTTAAATGTTTACATCATATATTATGATGATTATATGTAAGAGATTATTAAAATCAATATGTATTCAATTATAATAGCCCATTAGGCACATGTACTGTAACTGAAAACATAACATATCAATTAGCTTTTAATAAGGGGAAAGAACACTGGGAAATGTAGCATTTTGTTCAAATTGACACTTTGCACTTCTTATGACATCTGTGAGTGGCCACTTGATCCCGGTCATACAATACTTTTATAATGTGGAGGAATGAAATTAGACTGACACTAATGATGTTGACCTGGCAAAAGGAGATGATGGCACTATATGGCAAAACCCTGTCTACATATAAACAAAACAAAACAACAAAGCCTCCTATCATTGGTGGTTTTGCTTTAGGTGTTGTGTTCAAAGTGATTGTGTATTCAATTCTATGACATGCACTATGCCATTGCAAGCGAGTAGTAGAATATACAATGTTTCCAGCCAGCGTCTGCCTACAACTAATGTGTATTTTAAGAACAAAACAAAAAAAAAACAAAGTGGGTCAGACTGCAAAGAAGGCAAAACACCTGCTGTGACAGACTGGGATGTAGCCCAAAGTGCAACACACACACACACACACACACACACACCTTCTACTACACATTTTTTTCCCCTGCTATAGAACTTAACTAGGATGTGCCTGTTTGATGAGCTTTTCTACAGCAAGGATAACCAGTGGTGAATGGTGAGAAAGGGAGAAAAAGAAAAACACACATTGCATTCCAAGCAAATTGAGAAGGTACTATATACAGTACATATATATGTACTGTTATCGTATCTCACCAAGCAAACTCCATCATGAATACGGGAGCAGAGACCACCATGGTGGAAAAACGTAAAAGATTAAAAAGGTGACTGACAACATAAAACCTGAAAATGATAAAAGACCCGTTTCACAAAGTGCATAAACCCAGGTGTATACTGTACACACTCACACATACATAGAGGACAAATCAATCTGAGCGCATCTGGTGGTTTACGCAAAGCAAATGGCATTTCCAATGGCACAGGAGCAAGGAGACATTTCTGGACTGAGCATCATCTTAAAGCACCAGCAGAGTTGGGTTGCTTACACAGAGCTTTGGCCTAAAACTGTTTGGTTTAAAAGATACAAGATGAAGTGAACATCCAAACGTTTAAATGGGAATCCATCGATCCTGTCGTGAAAGATAGTCAATGGAGTCTGTCAGGGGCTTCTATATTTTCTCATTTAAAACCGTGTGTTTCCATGTTGGGCCATGCATTGGACAGAAAGCGCATGCACATTGGCTGGCTTTGGCTCAGATCGGTAACTTTCAACACGCACGCACACACGCACGCACGCACGCACACACACACCTTCAGTCAAGACTTGACGTTAGATAGAAACCCCTGAGCTGCAGTGCTCAACAGTTAGTGGACCCAGATATAAGGGAGCTTGCTTATGGCGGTGGACAATCAAGAGAGACAGCGATTAGCTCGTCAGGCCACTGGTCTCTCCGGCAGCTGGAGGGATGTGACGTCCGTGCAGGTTGCTATGGAAAAACAGCAGCGATGGCAGACACCTCGGCTAGCTGTAGGCATCGCTAGTCAGGCCACAGCAAGCCCAGTCTAGGCTAACTGGCTAGCTGCAAAGTGTGACATCCAGGGAGGAATACAAGTTCTTCCAGCTGAGCCTTGTTTTTGGCTAGCGATCGGCCTGATAGAAACAAGGGGGGAGGGGAATCGCAGGAGTTTGATGATGGACAGTTAATGGACCCCGTCGCAGCCTGGGGAAAGTATGAGGAGAACACCTCCAAGGATGGAGCTGCACCGCGCCCAGCGATGGGGTGCGGCCCGGTGGATGGACGAGGCAGGGCGAGCTGGGTCATGGCTGGGGCATGGGGATGGCTTTTCTGGCTTGGGCCTGGACAGTCTCTGGGGTGCCATCTGCCGTGGAATGTGGCTGGATCACAATGGGGTCTTGTGGCCCTAATGGGGAACACCAAGGAGCAAGAAAACAGTGAGGGAGGTCATCCATACAATAAAAAAACATAAAAAAACAATGCATTATGGGAAGGCACAGCATGCAAAACATTCTCTGCACCCGTAAATCCTCTACATCATGCAGTGCACCTAAATCTGATGTAGGTAGGATAGGAGAGTTATGAGAGCTAGCTAAAACAGATTGTAGCCCTTTGCTCTGCCATTGACACGCCTGTTGCAGTTGTGTGCAAACATTCATGCGATTAACAGGCAACGCAGATCTCTGGACCAATGAGGGAAAAGAAGCTCTAACTTGTAGAATTCACCAGGCACGGTGAAATTGTGAAGAAACATTGACTTGATGAGAGGCAGGGGTTATAAACCAGAGAGCAGTGCATTTGACTTGCTGAACGCTGACTGACGTCTATGGAAGTTTCTAGCTAGTCACACTAAATGTATATTCCTACAGCTCCTTTATAACTGCCAAGAATTGTTTAAAATGTTGAAATAACCTAGCAACCCACTGACATACTCACAAGGCCTATTGGGGATACTGTATAGTCCACACTATAGCGTAAGGGTCATATTCATTATATTCATCACTTCCTTAAACATTACATTGTAGCTCAGGTCAACAAAATAATTGTTTGCTATTCATAAAAAAACTACAGCTCATTTTAGCATAGCTTGTAGACAAAGCTGCTCGCAGATTAGCGCAGGTGGCTACTTTCTGGGACGGGTAACAAATGTCTACCTCTGACCTACCTTCCCACACCAGAGGTAGCTCCTCCACACAAGTCACTTTCCTGTGTGAGGGAATCAGCAGCCGTATCAACCATCCGTAGCAGAAAAACTACACAACACAGCTGAAGAGTGCACGCTGCTACAACAACTGCTTCTACGGTCTACAGACTCCCTTTGTCCAAACAAAGCAGTGACACATTTTAAAGCGTGGGAGGGCATCTGCAATTCCACAAGGTAAAAAATTGCAAGATATATGCTTAAAAGGTACATTCCTCAGCTGTCATATAGCGCGTCAGAGCCGAACATTCCCGCCCCGGCTAAATGTCCATGCTGTGCACAGCAGCTTAGGACCACTGTAGGGGAGGAGGGGGGGTAAAGAAGGGCGTCAGCGGCATGTAAATTACTCTGGTTTGAACCACAAGGGCAGACACAAATCAACAAGTGTACCGTTAACAATGAAAGGGAAGACAAGAAACACTCCTGCTGCAAGCGGCAAACGCTAAATCAGCATGGCTGGCGTCTTGACTGGTAGTGACGCGGAACACTGACGCAGGCACGACGGCAGGGCGGAGGTAAATTGTCGTGCACGTCGCCGGAGTGACGGCGAGCGCGTCACAGACTGAACCGTCGAGTGACAGCAGATGGCTAGCAGCAAGCGAGCAGCAGCGGATTCATTGACAGGCAGTCGGCACCCCTGTGGAGTACCAGCGGTATGTGATAAAGCACTGTCAACACCTCTGTCACACAGACACCTGGTCCAACACAAGACCGGTCGCACCGACCACCTTCACTGACATTGAGCATTCTCTGATCCTTGGAAATAAACTTGGTGTTTTGCTCGTAGCAACCGAAAAAATAAATAAATAAATAAATAAATAAATAAAAAAAAATAAAAAAAAATTTGTTTCTCATTGGTCTCTTCAAAGTGTGCCGACTGGTCACTTCTGTACCCAGAAGCAGTGCATCAAAGCACGATGAGCAGGCTTAACATAGCATGGCAGACATCTACGTATGTGTTTGTGGAGGGACAAATCCCCCACTTAACATAGGAGGTTATACTGTAGAGTTCAATCAACTGCAGTCCATTGGATCCTATACCAAAAGTTCACAGTTGTGGTATAAACAGCAGTGGCTCTTCAGTTTTGTTATATCAGTGCACCAGTATAGACCAAACTAATGCAGGAACAACACTGCTGGCGCAGTGGCATACCTGCATAACATTGATTTATATTAGAATAAGTTACGAGCCGCTTATAAACCACAAGCTAACTGTAATTAGCTTGTGTTTTATAAACAATCTGGGTGGAACATTACATTTTCCAACAGATACACAGGGACGTTTGGTTGACAGGAACAAACATGCCATGCATAAGTGAGTAAGTACTGCATGCAGGCTTACAGGCAGACTTACAGGCAGGCTAGCAAACAGGCTAGCAGGCAGGCTAGCAAACAGGCTAGCAGGCAGGCAGCCAACAAACATGGCGGAGCAACACGGTGTAGATGGATGGCTTCTCGCACACAGGAGGCCAACACGAGACAAATGTCGGGTGTACGGACGGTACGAGGAAAGCTCTTACGAGTCATTTCAACGCCGGTAGCGCCTCTGCCAAGTTTTCTTCCCCAGGGGGACTGGCTGGGCTCGAGGCTGGTGCCTGGGCCGGTGCCTGGGCCTCGGGCAGAGGCGTGGCCCCGGGCATAGGTAGGGCGATGGGCTGAGACTGGGCCACAGGCTGGCTCTCTGGGCCATCTTTCACAGGACTAGACGTGGGCTGGACTATGATTACTGTGTTACCTGTTGGATTAGAAGAGCTGCTCTCAAAAGTTTCCCCTTTCAAAAACACTCATAGCTCTCAATAGTGTCAACAGCCCCCACGATGGGTGGGGACCACTGGTACAGTATCTTATGCTTGTCAGTGGTCAAACCTTGTTGACCACATTTCATATGCAGGGAAAAAAAAAAAAAACGAATAAAAGAAGTAAACATTTCCAAAAGTATGCCTCTCCCCTAAACTCCTCTTTGGAGGTGACATCACTGAGTATTAGGGTAGAAATGAAATACCCCCTCCTCCACATTTGAATACTATTTAAAATCTAAATTATTTAGAGAGTTGAACAACTTGAACTAGCTAACTATTGAGGAGTGGCCAGAATGATGTCACACCTGGTAATGACAAATCTGATTATACTGTTTTACAGTCTATTTCTCCCCAGAGAGGAATTTTGTCTAAATTACACATTACACAAATGTGAAAATAAATCCAGTCCATTCAAGTCCCTTCAAGATACTCACCACAGAATGGAAAACAACTTTAAGATAGGGGACCTATAAGTCTGCAGATGGTATCAAGGGTTATTGCAAATTAAACAACCACATATGTAGCACACACAAAAACACGCACGCACGCACAGTGTGTAGTCCTAAAGGCTGGACCAGAATATTCGACTATTCGTGTAGGTATAAGAGTCTTAATTTTGTGATTAGAATATTCTATTTTTATCTTTTATTTTCATGTCCCAACCAGCCCCGCTAACATGCAAATGAGGTTAATATGAAATTACTGCAACAGAACGGGTCTGAACGGGAGCTTGTGCCGACACGCCCCCCCCCTTCAAACTTCAAACGAAGCTTCGTCTGTTCGCTAGTGATTACTACGGAATCTCCGAAGCTGAAAAAACGACATTCGGGCCAGCTCTAGTAGCCCTCACCTCCGTCCTGCTCGGCCTTGATCTGGGCCTCCAGGTCTTCAGGGTCCACGTACTGGTAGTTGTCATCCTCCTCTGGGGGCTTACACTTCCCACAGCAGAAGAGACAGCAGCAACAGCAGCAGCAGCATGTGGACAGCGTGCAGCACAGCACCAGTGTCTGGAACACACACACACACACACAATGTACTCCTGTCTATTTCATGGTGGCTTTTACTTTTCAACATAACATGACAATCTATGCTCATTTGGGATAAGAGTACAATTGAGAGGTAAATGGATTGAACAGATACAGACTGGGATACTCTCATTTTCTGCGTTTAGTTTAGTCGACACGTTAACGAAAAAATCGTGCTGTCCCGAATACCATTTTACAGGCTTTGAATAACTGATGGTATTTCCGAACAACAAGTATTCGAATACTCCATTAAAAACACAACTATAATTAATGTTTCATAACCTGTTAAAAATCTAAGCGGGCGTCAGGACCATTTGCGGGGTTTCAATAGAACATAACTGTACAACAGCAAATAATCAACGCTTTTAACTTTGAGTAAACTGCTCACCTATGAAGACTCATTACCCACCAGACCACCAATAACAGTACACATAGTCCATCGATAATCAAAAACAATCTTGTTACATTGACATGGGTCCAGACAATCCAGTTAAATATTTAGTCCAAAACACATTACATTAATAAATACTGCACGGCTGGCTGTTGCATTCATTTTATATTAGCTGGCAGAGGTAATCTTCCATTCCTAGCTTCAGTGAGCACACATGTAAACATAGCAATGGGCTCAAAATGGCCGCTTTGATTGACACATCAATTTACCCAGTCCAATAGCATACTGTATATTAGCCAATAAGAGTGTGTGTTGAATGAATAGCCCCGCACTCTTTCAGACAGCCAATTGCAATTGATTTTGTTGATGACCCACTGTAGGGCAGGCAATTACATTTATGTGGGTTTATACAAAGACAGTAGGGATTAATGGGAAAACATGCACGCATAATGTGGGGGGAAAAAAAACAAAAAAAAACACAAATCCCATTATTTAAAATCAAATGCATACCCAATGAACAAATCCCTGAATAATCAAGTATTTGGGGCCCTACGAAAAAAAAAAGGCCAATGTCATTTTTTTGCCAGCCTTATCTATTTAAGCCTATCTTTTTAACTTTTGTGTGTCTGTCTGTCTGTCTCTCTGTCTGTCTGTCTCTCTGTCTGGATGGATGGATGGATGGATGGATGGATGGATGCGCACGCACGCACACACGCAGTTGACAGCACCTCTGAAACACATTCCAGGCTACATATCCAGTCCAGCCACATCCAGTGGTCAGACATCTTCCACAGACACATGTTTGAGGTGGGGCCAACAGAGGTCTATACGTCTTGTTCAAATAGAGTGCATGGATTTCTTGTCAAGTCCCAAGTAAAGCAGAGTACACTCACTACAAGAACCTTATAACATTTATGGCAGAATTTTCAAGCGTCTTTAGATTGGCATGTTCTACTGAAAAAAATAAAAATAAAAAAACACACAAATGCAATTCCGTGAAGCCTTAGAAAAATCCTTGTACCAGTCCCAATTCCAATTTGAAATTTAAAACTCCCAGAATGCTTTGCGAGTGTGTAGCCAAAACACACTCCCAAGAAGAACTGAAGTGGGCGTGCCAGCAAGCTTTATGAACTCGCTGAAAATGTGTTCCTTTGTGCTCAAAAAATGATGTGTATTGGCCCTTTAAGACCAAAAGGAGCTGGGATTTCTAACAAATCCTAGAGAAGAAAAATGCAGGCAAGCCAATACCCATGTCAACTATTATTCTCCAGATACGACAATGCTCTGAATCATTTTGTATGCACAGTCTTTCATCTAAATTAAGATACTCAGTATTTAAAAAAAAAGCCTTTGTTTAGTCTGCTGGATCTCGACTCCGTCGGTGATCTGTTTTTCAATGCCGCCCGACCTTACGGAAGGTTTGTCCGATCCATTATTTATCTGACGCGACTGCGGTCTTCTCTGCATGCTTTATTTCCGACAGGCCTCTCGCTTGATGAACATATTATTGTGCTATTATCCAAGTGTTGTGCTGGTGAAAGGACTGCTGACGTTTTGATTGGTCAGCCTGCGTCAGTCGGCCTTTGTGTGTGCACCAACGAGACAGAAGCACAGACATGGTGCTGAGAAAGAGGCTCTGCATCTCTCAGTCACGACTCAATAGAGAGAGGCAGCCCAGGTCTCAGTGAAACTGACTTTCAGGAGCAATTTAATAAAAGTCCACATTCAGGGAGCTCTACTCTGTTTAGTGTGTGTAATAAACCCATTCTCAACATACAGCATCAGCATGTAATACAATATTTCCAAGCATATTCAGTTGAACAATTTGGGAGGTTATTAAAGAAATGTAAAACTATGGCTGGACCAGAATACTTGTATTCTGTACTCGTTTGATGGTACTCCGTTTTCAATATTGGGGTTTTAATATTCTGTTTTCTTTAATCTTATGTATGCACATTTGCCTATTTGACTAATAGTTTCTTGGTAAAAAAAAAATTGGCTTCACAAATCAACACATTTGGTCTGTAAGAAGAGACGGGCTCCTCTTTTAACACGGACTGCCACTGGCTAATGCAGGCTGTACATAAATTCTATTGGTTCAATTGAAGTGTCAATAAAAAGTTCAGCTTTCATCGACTATTTTCAGAGTATGACCATGTATGGAAAATATCGTCTACCGGCTTATATGAAATCAGTGCTACAGCAGTATTTTTTTTAAAATAATATTTTACTGAATTTGATTGTCTGGATCATTGCCAATGTAACAAGATCATTTTTGACCATTATTGATCGGTGGACTATGAGTACTGTTATTTGTGGATATATTATGATTAATTGTCTCAACATTTTAAGTACAGTATGTTGGTGGTCTGACAAAGCAAAGTACCTGCTATTGTACAATCGTATGCACATATTACATTTTAATGGAGTTGCACTCATCTGGAAATACCAATGAGAATTCAAAGCCTGTAAAATGGTATTCGAGCAAACCCTAAGAGAAACTCCATAATTAGAGTTACAGTAGCATAGCAATTTAGTGCCTCTATAAAAAAAAAAAAATTATATAAAAAAAAAGTAAAACCAACCAAAAAGATGGTTTTGGTGTGGAACTGAAAGCACCATATATGTGTGGTAACTGGCATCTTGCTCATCTCAAAGCTCATAGGCTTACATCAGTCTATACCCAAACACCTACAAGCACCCACAGTTTCATTCCCAGTTGCATATCAAAATATAAACAATAATCTAGTGGATATTTCTATAACTGGTCATGCATTTCTTCTGGAATGCATTGTAAAATGAATTATGGTTACTGGTAGGTCAGGAAATACTTAAAGCAGAACTGTCTGCTCACACGTGAACACACTACGTGATGTATCTCTCACCTTGAACCACCACTTGGACATGAGGAAGTAGTACTTGACACTCTCCTCTCCAAACTGTTCCGACACATACAGGCCCATGGAGCCATACTCATCGTAGATCCTTCTCTTGGTCTCATCGTTCAGTATGGAGTTGGCATTGTTGATTTCCTTGAACTTCTCGGAAGCCTCTGGATTGTCAGGGTTCTTATCTGGGTGGTACTTTAACGCTAGTTTTCTGAAAGGGGAATGATAACGGCATGCGTGAGAATTTAGGGTCATTCACGTTTGCACCAATCACTTCATTCATTTTCCATTTCCATATAAATAAATGTTTGTGATTTAGGTATTACTATAACACATCTTACTGCTGGCTATTAATGAAAGGCTTTCAGATGTATATTATGCAGGCATCTAGTTGTGACATTTGCAAGTAATTAACATCAAGCAGGAGTGGTTGGCCCCTCAGAGTGGTTAGGTAAAACAAAATGTTAGCTAGCTTACCATTCACTGTAATAATAATAATATGGTGTTTCTACAGAGCCCCGGCTCCGTAAATACAAATGCAAACAAAGCGGTGCAGACCGCACACAACAACAACATCCAAGTCTTTGGGAGAGGTGTCTTTTTTTTGTTCTGATCAAGTTCAAATATAAACAAGATTTCTCCGGAATAACTGACTTTACCTTTAAGCAATAAATTGCTTAGGCAGAGACACTCACCTGTAAGCTTTCTTAATGTCCTCAGCAGATGATCCCTTCTCCAAGCCTAGCACTTTGTACAGACTCTCCCCAGCTGTTGACATCTTCCTCTGGTGACGATTAGAGTTTGGGTCGGCCATGGCTCACCTCTAAGGAAAATCAGCAGCAACAAGTATATATTAGTTTAAATTAGGGATGGCACGATCCAGTTTCAGTCCCAATACCTGGACTTTGGGTATCGGCCGATACAGATTACCGATCCAATTCCAGTGTTAAATTACGTTTTAAGTTAAGTTGCAAAGTAAATGACAGCCAATCTCTATTTTAGGACTTAGTTTTTAGAAACCTGCTGCTGATAGTGTGGCCTGTGTAGGTTAGACATGGCTGATGCTTGACAGTAGGGAATCGTGTTGGGGCGAAGTTAAACACATAATTGAATGAACTTCTTCAGTTTGATTCGTCACCGGTCTGTCATGTCAGGGAAATATTCAACAGCTGCTTCTGGGATAAAGAAACGACCTACAAGTGTAAATTAATTTAATTGGATCAGCCCCATGGAACTGTCCACACCGACAGCTACAGTCAGCTACAAAGCGACAGATCTTCATTCATTTCAATGAGCGCCGGGCGACTATGGGCGACTATTGGCCAGCTACTAGCGGCTGGGGACTTGACGACTTGGAAAGTTGACCAACATGGAACTTTGTTCAAATCTTCAGTGACGCGGTGTAGCGGCTAACAATCAGAGAGTCGGCGACGCCTCTCCCTCTTCTTGGCGATCGAAAATGGAGGAGAAAATGTGTGCTTGTTCGTTTACCGGGACATACATGCAAGTATATATGCAAGTTTATCTACAGGTTACGTAGTTTGTTCATGAGTTTGTTTAGCTCACGCATGTAGCAAGGAAGACACATTAGCGTACCTCTTTGAGTGACAGGGCAGACACACCCACCGGTGACAGAGCAAACACGCCCACCAGTGACGGCTACAAAGCGACATGGCTACAACCAGCTACAAAATCGCTGGCGGTGTGAGTGCAGGGTAAATTCCCAGAAGGTGGCAATGATGGGTTTCTGAAACATTGTTAGATCTAGACAAACAGGTTACAGTCTTATACCATGTTTACAGTGCAAAGTCATAAAACAGACCAATGTCAACATATGGGCTCTTGACTGAAGTCTCAGCTTCCCTAGTCTTGCAAAGCCAGCCTTTACTTGGCGTTAAGTCTGGGACACAGCACTGGCTAACTGCGTCAAGACCCGCCTATTTGATAGTAGAGGTATTTTAATTGATATGAATGACGACCAGCTATATAACTCAAGATGGACATTGAAAAACTGAAATTAATAAATAAAGCGCTGCACCAGTGTCGCACTGGAATTACGGATAGACTTGTGAGTAACAATGTAACAACAGCCAATGAAAATCAACAGTACCACTACCTGGGTGCTGATGCACCGCTATGACAGCAAGATCAGGGTGACGGGAAACTTACACTGTCAAATAATGCAAAAATTGGAATTTCACCATTTACAGAGCAGGCATTATCTCCACTGTTAGAGTGGGCTTCAGTCAGTCATTCATCCATCAGCAAAAGCATCGGTGAGTACTCTTAGGATTTAATTACAGTACATAGTCAGTGGTGCCATAGCACCACTGACTATGTACTGTAATTAGATGAGATACAGTAGTACCTACATGTGTTGTGTAACGTTCCAGTGTAGTAACAGATTTGTAAATAGGTGAGATAAAACATTGTCCACAAACTTCCCTGCACTGGCTTCCCTGCACGTAGCTCCAGCCCAGTTCAGTCAGTGATAGCATTTGCATATGGCACAGTGACTGTGGCAGAAGCAAGGTTTTTTTTTTTTGGAACTTTAGCAAACAAGGGAATAGAGCAAGCTAAGCAAAGCTTAATCACACAGAGTACTTCAAACAGACAGAAAGTGCAAAACAGGTACACCCAAGGCCAAGGCTGACGTAGATTACGTCATCAAGCAAATATTGTTGATTTTACACTGAGAAAGACATTAATTAAACACCCTACTAATCCAAAGACATTGTCTTGTGCTCAATGTGAAGGACACGGGTGGGGCTGCGATTGTGACAGGTACTGTAGCAACCACACACACACACGTTGCCCTGGCCGATGGCTAAAGAAGATTACGTTTTGCTGATCACACAGATTAAGAGTGCCAATGTCCTCCTCGTCAAATTATATGACTAGGCAGCTGGGCATATAGTAAACTCACTCTGTACACTGCATGGTCACAGAATGCAGGCCATAAGCAAATATCCAACAGGACAAATCTCAAAAACAAAAAAGATAATGAGAAATATCTCAGACTACGTACATTCAATATACTTTGGTAGCCGGAAAAAGACAAACATATCAGTGATGCTGCAACTTGCAGTGTCTTAAACAGCGTAAGCATTAGGCTTAAGGCCCTTTCAGACACGACGCGACATGCGCTGCGCTCGCCGCCAAGTTAAGCGCAGATTTCTCCAGGCCCTTCACACAGGACTCGGCTGCGCTCGCCCTGTCTCTAGGAAACGAAGAGGCTACACTACCGGAGTTTGAAGAACACACTCCCGCTAGCTAATCCTGCTAGACAATGAAAATATATTTTTCTAGCGTTATTACCATACAAAAAAAAAACATATTTTCAGCAGATCTCTTAGTTAAACCAATATTATGTTTGTGAATAGTTTGTTAATAATCTGGGAAATTAATATCCCGAATTCGGGACATCAAATGGAGCAAACAGTTATATACCGGCTTTGCTTGGCACAGCGCAAAACCGCCATTGCGTGGCGCAAGCCATAGGAATGAATGGGTTTCAGAGCGCAGCGATGCCGCTGACGCGTCCTGTCTGAAAGGGCCTTAAGTGTGTCTGGCAAGTCACAAACGTTAAACAAACAAAAAAAAATGCAGCGACATCGGACGATATTCACCTCATTGACTGCAATCGGCAAATTACTTCACAAGCATCGGTAGCAGTGGCCAATATTTGTCTGTTTGTCTGACGCAAGAATATTGCCCTGGCTAAATGTTGTGTTGGTTGTTTGCAGTTTGACTTGGAACAATTGTCTACCCAGCTGCAGATTTGAGGACCTACTAGGACCTACTATGATACCACCCATACAAGCAAAGTATAGTACTAAGGCTTTGTTTGTTGATATGTGCGGTGTTCGCCACATTGTTTTTGTTACTATTTACGGAACCAGGGCTGTGTAGTATTAGATTATTTTTTCAACACGCACAGAGAATGGCAAGCTAGCGAAATGTGAGGAGATATTTCTTGAATTTGACAAAAAGTATATTAGCTTACATTTAGCTTGCAATAGCTGACTATACCTTTAAATGTACAACATTCTAATAGGTGTTGTCTACATTAGTTGGAAGATGCCACAGCACAGCGACTGTTTGCAGGTTTCTTCATCTATTCATCTCTTGGAAGCATTACAACTTGTTTATGGTGAACTCTCCATTCACCAAGACACACAGACATAAAGGGCCGTTTCTACACAGCTATAAAAGCAGAACCATTTACCATATGCTCACATAATGCTTCCGGTTTAACAAATTATTCAGTTGCACTGTAATAGATACCCATGTAGGAGAACATCAAGTTTGTGTCAATTTGAGGGCCACTAATAACATTTTCTCTGAAATAATATATAGTCCAGGGCAACATAAGGTTTGTTTTTGTGTCAAGATGGTTTCCAGATTGGTTAATGCTTTCAAGACTTACAGTACCGGTAACTAATTATCATTCCTCCTACTCCTCTGGTAAGTAATACCAAAGATAATGACACAAATGGCCCCATTCACAGCAGCATACCTTGACTACAATGATTGTAATGTATCAAAGTAACTACACTGAAATCATGTTTAATCACTAGCCTGCCACAGCTTCTCTCACAGCGCTACAAATGACGTAGAGGAACGAACCTGGGGAGCCCAAAGAAAAGGAAAAACAATAAAAAGCCATCCCAGACAAATGGGGCCCTTAATTGCTACGAAAAACGTTTTTCTGGCAAAACAGAAAATAAATGTCAGGTTTGTGTGTTTGATGTGGTTACAATCCAGTTTAGGCCATACTCTATTTTGTCAACATAGCCTCAGCACCAACAAGAGTGTTGGCAATGTTGTGTATGTACAGCTCTTTCCTAGGTATATTACCTAGCAAACAGTAACCTTTTATATAGGTGGTTTAACCCTACTTTTATGTATTTAAAGTGACAATTACATATTGTTTAGCAACAACGGACCCATTTAGCAAAAGTGTGAGGGAAAACGTAGCTCATGTTAATTACGTAATTACCCTACAGTGCAACAGTATTAACATGTGTAGATCATGGTAATTACCATACAGTGCAACAGTATTAACAAAACCTCTAACTATTAATAAAAACAATATATTGTCTGGAGCACTTCAATGAAATGGAGCCATAAATAATGCTATAACCCCTGCGTTTCTCCATACTATGACCAAATTGGTCCCTTTCTTATGGAACTGTAGTTTGATCTTGGACAAAATAAGGCAAAACAAAGTAAAGAGCAAAATAAATGGAATCAATTCATGTCAATATCCTGCATAATACTATGCAGGTGCTGTTGTTGCGGGAAATAGGATATAAACACAACCGTACATGCCAAGTATATGCTGCGTTCAAATGGAACTCGTGACTACTACATGTCGTGTACAATGAAGCCTTGCATTCAAGTGGTTAAGTCGTGTGGAGACCGATGCTAGGCAACGGTGACATGTACGGTACCGGTAGTTCTTTTCGCTTTCTAGATCTGGTTTACCCGTACTTTGTATTTCAACAACATGCGGAGGAACAAGAGATGAAACGGAAATTGTGACATATATACCGTATATAAACTATATATAACCTATTTTTTACTGCCAGCCACTATATTATGTCAAATAATAGCCTATTTGTACTGTTCCGGTAGCCTACATATCAACTGTCATATCCATTGATTCTGCCATTTTCTGAAAAGTCTGAAAACACGTCACAACTCGTGAACGCTGCGCTTTGAGATCATTTCCACTTACGATGTGGTGAATACCACACCACCAAGTGTGGCGTTCATTTGGACTCTTCGCGTGAAAATCGTAAACACGACCCCATTTGTACGCGCCAATAGCACGTCAACTGTAATGAAATACATTGGGGCTGCCGGTTTCATTCTGAATTTTGACAGAATACAAAAAAGAATACAAGGTAAACTGTATAACAAAACATTAAAGTAGAACTGGTTTATGAGTCAATAAACCTTGAAACATATAAATAGCAATATCTGCTCCTACCGTCTTCAAATGATCACCTCACCTGAAGCTTTTGAACAAGTGTCCTCTACACTCAATCACTAAAACTGGGGGAAACCAGTTTATCATTGCTTCAGGTTCAAGGACAGAGTTTAAGACAGTCAATAAATCTCAAAATGTGATTTAACTGAGTGAAACACTATGGGTATTTGTGTAACTCCAGGTACCTACATACACAAATACATTGGCCTAGTCAGTGGGATTCCAACAAGGCTCGAGGGCAAGACAGGGTTTGCCGACTATAATTACCATAATGATGCGTGTCATTGAATAGCTGTTAATCCTTTTGTAATCTCTCGGCATATCATTATTGATTTAACAACTAGTTTTTACCAGTATATTGCTGTTTTTATTTATACATCAGATATACAATTTCGTAAATACACGGTATTTCGTTAAAGTAATTTATTCAACCCCCCAGAGTGGTGGAGAATGCAGGTACCGGTACAGTAGTTTATATCACAACCTGCATGGTTTGTTGAGTTCTGGCAGTGAAGAAGCTGTCAATGAACTGACACTGCCATGCAGACGCTGTGTTAAACGCAACCGTAGAAAACCTGTTGGGTTTCAAATTTTTTTGGAAGCACTGCGATTACATTGTCGAATGTAGGCCTACTCACTCAATGCCATTGCCGACTAACGTAGGGCAAGGAAGAGATCGACTTCGACGGGGAGCAATCATTTTGCCACACCAGGTCATATCAGTCGGTGTACCGGTACCGGTACGCTACCGTATCTGAGCCCGAGCAAATAACATAGGCAGCATTTTTAACTCTTTATCAATAAAACGTGTTAGATTATAATTCAATATGTGAAACCAGCTACTGGCTAGCTGCCATATGTATTGTCTTCTCTATTTAGGCTTTTGAGTCCAACACAAAACAATGGAGATAATCTAGTAGTATTAGCATGTCATGGATGTACCGACTGCTAGCTAACATTATGCTAGCACATAATATGTTGCTGTGGAAGCTGTTCCCATTACCATAAAGCGAAATCTCACCTTGTGCGAATTGAACACGGTATTGTTAGATGTAAAATTAGCTGGATCATAGAGGCATCCACTTCCAGTGTCTAAATTCTCAATCAAAGGATAAAAATCCCTCCTGCCACTCCTTGTAGCTACTGAGGTTGCTGCTGCTGCTCGGCTACTTCTGTCGGGTCACGTGGTTGTATCGCAGATATCCGTATCTGGTCAGTTCTTCATCCAAGGGCCAGATCCGTTGATTGACCATTGTACTTATCATGGATTTAAGTAACATGTTAAATGTGAAACATTTTCAGTTAACCAAAGTTAACGTCAACATTTCAGTATATATTTTGAGTAAAGCAGTTATAGCAGTGCAAAATCGACTAAAACATATTAGACAATAGCAGTACTGATACAACACTGCCATCTAGTGCTCAAAAGCTTGGGGCAGATAATTAAGACAGGCAAACAGATGCAGCACATTTTTACTAAAATTATGTAGCAGGACTCATGAGAGATTTATACTTTGTTCTGAGAATATACACTACCGTTCAAAAGTTTGGGGTCACTTAGAAATTTCCTAATTTTTGAAAGAAAAGCACAGTTTTCTTCAA
>JAODUE010012262.1:0-26990 GCA_027564755.1 Amblyopsis hoosieri | reverse complement strand
GATCGGTCGGTGTCATACGTGTAGTGTTGCCAGTCTCCCTGCCACGACACGTCAAGAATTTATCGCACAATGTTCAGATAATCTGACATGGTAACAATCAAAAAAGTCGTGTAGTGGATACCCGGCATAATGTATTGTTATTATGTCACTGCTCACTGACTTGACTTTATTATATATATTAGTTTACCTTTAAGACAAACTGGTCATTAATTTCTTTAATAAGCCCCACTCATTCACCCATCCAGCCAAATAAAATATTACAGACTTGTGACAGCTTTCTGTTTAATATCACACCTGCCACCACGATTTTGAAAAATCCCACATAATAGTTTGCTGTCATTGCCAGACAGCAAGCATAAAAAGTGTCTTAATAAGCACAAACATGGAATCCCTGTGATAACAGGACATTTTGTGCTGTTTATCCACTACTGCCAGTCTATCAGAACACAACCACTGGTTCCTTGTTATCTCTAACTCTGGGTGGCCACAATGTTATTCTAGCCCCTACATTACAGTAACAGTACTAATACTGTAAAACATTGAGAGGATTATATAATAACAATATGTGTTTACATGTGCATAAGTGTTGTCAGTATTGTTGTTTACCATGTTCTGCTCTGTAATGAAAGGGGATATTTCTTTTTATGTATACAGTATGTGATTATGCGGTTGGAAGTGTGCATTTGTGTGTTGTGTGTGTGCTGACACAAGAATGCTCAGTATAACCTTAAACCCTTTTTGTAAGAAATGTCTGAAATAATAAACACATTTCTATCACAAATAGTCATGACTTGACAATAATATGTTGTACGAAAATGTGACTATATCAATGTTTATCTATTATCTATGTTTATACAATACACAGCTTTGCTGAATATGCACATGATTGAGTGTTGCACCACACTTGACATTTGTATTGTAGCAGCTTGCTTTTGAAAATGTCACCACATTCTATGAGACTGCAGTGCCCTGGGTGGTCCGTGTATATGTTTACGCTTGTTGCAAACAAACATTGCGTGTTAAATGTCTTGTGCTTGGATGTTGTACATACTTATTTCTCAGAGGTGCAGTATGTTCTGTTATTGTAACCAGTCCCACCCCAATCGACACCTGAAGTTAATTATCTGTAGTTGTAGTGATAAACCTTTCTATTAATTATTATTCATGATTCATATTGGTTATCTGTGCCTTGTCAATGCAATGTCATTAATACATGCATTTATATTGTACAAATGTATTCCTTCATATTGCTAAACAGACTGCTATAGTGTTTGTGGTGGATACTGTAATGATATTATATTACTTCTGAAATCCTGATTTTGAAATATACTGTACACAGTTCTGTAGGCAAACTGTGTGAACATGTGTTTTCATCTGCACCATCAGTTAGGTGTTATTCAATGCTATTCTAGTCTAGTGATTGTTACCAAGGTCACATCTGAAACCTGCCTCCTCTTGGGTGGGAATATTACACAATGCTACTGTTCGTTGCTGCTGCCCTGCCCTCAGCACCCCTTAAGGGGACCGGGACACCAATCCATTTTTTACGTCATTGCATATAGTTAGGCTAATATTTATATACACATTTGTTGATGTCTCAAACTACATATAGGAAGGAAGAAAGGGAATGCATAGAACTGACCACAAGATGATTGAACGACTCCGTGACACAAAAAAAATGTGTGCTTTTGCTGCTGGGAAGCAATACAAAATGTATGGGTCTTGTTCAGACCAATTGTATTGAATAAGTGTTATTTTAATTTGCACCATGGAACAAACTACTCATCCATTTTTAACCTCTGACTATTTTAGTAGACCAGGAGAAGTGCAGGTGAATATTATAATATTTCAATATTGATGATTCACTGTGGCTTCTGTTGCTACTATGTTGCACAGTGCTCACAAGCTACAGAATGAGTGAGCATCTGTTAGCCAGCGAGGTCATGTCAGTAAAACGTCTCTCTATTACAAAGCCAATGTAGCTTTCTGTGTGCTGGTTGTCTGGGTAACGCCTGGGAAGAGCAGAGTAAACAAGGAGTGTTCCTCCTCAGTAGACCGGTGTTTCAAGTGACAAACTAAAGATACCATTTTAATGGTATAACACAACAGCTAAACGACCATACTTCTAATTAATCCACTGTAACTGCACCCCAGCTCTGAGCCTGACTCCCCCAGAGACATTATAGACTTTTACTCCACCCACTACAACTACTTTGAAAAATGTGTCAAGGATCTGAGTAAGGGGAGTGGAGGGGCTAAGAGGGGGACCCCCATTAACATTAACGTTCATTTTGAATTTGATGACATATGAGCATACTAAGTGTATCGATGAAAACGAGCCAGGTCCTGGAGTGATTTTTTTTACGGATATGACGTGTAGCCTTGTTCTGTTTTTAGCACATAAAATGCAGATGCACAAAAACGTGAATGTTGAATGAATGTATATCATGGGCGTTTTTAGACATTTTTTAGGGATGCACCTCTCCCTTGAGCATCCCTAAAATAATTTTCAGCACCTCAAAAAAAAAAAAAAAAGTAAAATCAAATGTTTACGAATCTTTAAGCAATATCTCGGCCCTTTAACGTTACATTTTGCGAACTTAAACACATGTTAATATTTCGGGGGAGAATATGAAAACAATACAGAATGCTTGAGACTCTAATAGGCTATTCTATTCTATGTTTAAAGGTCACCTCTTCCAGAATTTTGGAATTATCTTTAGAGACATTTCCACCAGAAATTGGTGCATAAAAGGCACAAATTGTTGCATAGAAATTTAGTAGTAGTAAATGCAGTAAATGGAAGGGTTTGATGCTAAAAATGTCCCCTTAACCCCTTAACGTATGTCCCTCACCTATGTATGTTTACAGTAGACAGGACTCATTCCATTGCAAATGGAAACATAGACAAATATGAATTACTGTTTATTATTGATTAATAGGCCTACAGTGACATTTGTGATTTAGTCGTCTTTGTGTGTAGGCCTAGATCACATTCTGAATAGGGGCTGAGCACCCCTAATGGTCTGATCCTAGAATCTCCCCTGATATATATCAAGTATGACATTATTTTAAAAGACTGAGCCGACACCGCAGAGCACAGATGGTGAGGATATTGGTGGCGTACAGGGTGGCTGGTGGCTGATCATGGTGCTGCGGACATCCAGAGATACATTCCATGCACATGGAGGAGGCTGTTGGGAAAGGGAGAGGGCCGAGGCGGAGTGCGCAGTGCGCGGGTATAGATACCGTAGGCTATAGGAGATGAAGAGAGAAGAGTGGCCCTGTAGCCACAACTACCATGGTGATCTGGGTGTAAGGTCACGAGGTGAGAGGTTCGTCTGCCTCAACTCACACAGCCATGCCTTTGGCATTTCCAAAGATGGGGTAGATATGCGGGGAAGGGAGGGAGGGAGGGAGGGGGCAAACTGTGGTGCGGTCAAATTACTCACTCGCGATGGTTAGTGACAAGCACGTGCTGCCTGTGGAGGGAGGCAAAGCAGATGCATTTAATGTGTGTGTGTGTGTGTGTGTGTGTGTGTGTGTGTGTGTGTGTGTGTGTGTCAGCGACCGACTGACCGTGCCTTTGGACAAAGAGACCAATTATTACATTTCCTGTCACGCAAATGGAATGCTATGAGATTCCTGTTCCGCGAACTGTGCCCTCTCACCTGCCACCACGCGTACGGATCCTATTTCATCCTCTGCCCTCCGCAGGGGAATTTCCTGGTTTGCTGCAATTGTGTCAACAGTGATTCTCTCTGGTAATATAAGTCTACGTATTTGACATTTAACTTAGGTCAAATTGTTTGTTTGCTCATCTCTTTGTTAAACAACTGAGCTATTTTGAGTTTGTTGGGGAAAAATACTTCAGAAGAAGAATGCTGTGTCATGTTGTGTATGTGTGTGTGTGTGTGTGTGTGATCGTGCATGTGCGTGATGTGTATGTGTGTCTGTGTGAGTGAGTGGGTGAGTAAGTGAAGGATCTTGAGCGAATTACAGATTATGTGTGGCGCCCTGTTGACTCAGAGTAATGACTGGAAAAGGAAAGGACGAACAAGTCACACTTACTGTAAAGAGGAGAGAGAGAAAGAGAGAGATGGGGGGGGGCTGTGCTCTCTCTTTTACACATCCATCTCACAGCTCCTCTGGTCTCAGCAGGTTCATACTTGCGAGGGCTCGGAGCACATAAGGCAGTCGCCGAGGGATGGAAGCACGGACAACAGCGCTCGAAACAACGTCAGAGATGTAATCGATTACAGTAGGTGTACGTCTATCGTATGGTAGGTGGCCGTCAGCACAGTGTCATGTCTATCTTTGAACGTTAGCCCACTGCTTTTGACACCATCATTTGCAAATGTACAAGTGTGGTTTTGTATAATTTCCATAGTTTAGTATAGGCAAATTGGTAAAGTGTAATACATTTAACTTACAGGTTAACCTTACTAGTCACTTGATAACATTGTTTCTTATATAACCTCATTGTAGTTGCAATTTTGGTGTGATTAGTTCTTCTATCATTTTATTATTATTGTTTATACACCAATGTATTATAAGGAAACATGTATACTGTTCAGCAGCATTTCATTTTCATATTGTCATATATGTATAGCCAGGCTGACAATATATTATGTCGTCTCCGTGAAACACAATTATGTCATGATGCAACCACTGAGAAAGTCTGGCCAAAAACATCAACAAACTCTTGTTATTTTGAGATCGGTGGTAGGAAGAAGGGATCGATACACTTCCACATTAACCGCAAGGGGAAGTCCACTGTAAGAAGGTTTCTTCCATATGATCACATACTGTTAAACGATGATGCATGTTCTGAATATTCCTTCTTTTCTGAGGAAATAGTCTCTCTCTCTCTCTCTCTCTCTCCCTCTCTCTCTCCCTCTCCCTCTCTCTCCCTCTATCTCTCTCTCTCTCTCTCTCTCTCTCTATCTATCTCTCTTTCAAACACAAATTATATGTGACAATGATTGATGTGTGGAGTGTTATTCCCTTCAACATACTGTTAGTTGTTAGCTTGGGTTTCCATTAGGATATGTTTGAGAGGATTTTCTCTTGAACAGATATGTGATCTTAAAGCATTTACTTTCATTATAGCCTGCTCTCTCTGGAATATTTCATATGTATATAATTACATTTAGATCATTTAGCAGATGCTTTTATCCAAAGAGACTTACAGTTACAAGTTACAGTGCAGTTAGGAGCAGATTAGGCATCTTTCGTCATGGGAGTCTAGCATGAGGGCCTATCCTGCCCTGTACACAGCACGTGTGCCAGGTAACCACACCTGACTCCTGTCCTACTTCAAAGGGATATAAATAGCCAAGAGAGGCTCTTCGTGAAAACCTCAAATAATTTAAATCCTAAGTATGTTGTAGATTCACTGTTGTTTTTTTTTTTGTTTTTTTTTTTGCAGGCATTGATCCAGCGCAGACAGAGATATTCACTAAAGAATCAAAGCTGGCATATTTCTCATAGTTGGTGTAGTTAACTGTCCTGGCTGCTGATCATTTCTATGTAATAGCCATTTTGTTTACTTTAGAGAAGACTCTTTTCCCTTTTTGCATGCGTGTGCATGTCCACATGTCAAATTAGCTCTGTGGAAATGCATCATACATGCGCCCATAAATCGATAATCTTGTACTATTGTTTACTTCTGCAGCTGGTTCATAGAAAATGGTGGGAAAAGGACTTGTGTTTTTATGATGAATCTGTCACAATGGTGTCCTATGATTGCTTTTAGAGAGCAGAGTTGTTGCCATGGCGCTGTGCTTTGACATCCAATCTCAAATGCTGACATGGAAGAGATGTTGGATGAGCTAAAGGCTACATTTCAATGTCCTAGTTCTAGAGGGTTGCGGATGGGTTTCTGTGGCCTGGCCCGCTGCCTGGAGCCTTACAAGGTTTCTGAACCCAATATGATCCTTTAGACTCTCGCTTAACACCCTAGTAAGAGTCCATTTCACTCAAATAAACCCAAGTACAAAAGTCACATGTGACATGGCAACAGCTTTTTGTGTTTAAATAATGAAATAATTATGTATTGAACATTGGGAGTTAATCATGTTGTCTACTCTTTACGTAAAATTCTAGCCGCAAGCTAATTATCTGTCTAATCACTTTCCTCTCTTCCATCGTCTATCCTTTTCCCTCCATCTTTCTGTCATTGTATCATGAACACACGTGCACCCATGGCATGGGGCATTCTTGGGGCAATCGCTTCCGCCTGTAAAGGTAAGTGCTCGGCTTGCCCCATGTATGAACTCACTGCAGCACACGAACAAGCACGAACTCAAGTGTGAACCTGGTCCTACAGAGGAACATTACCTTCAAGATGATCTATGATAAAACGCACACAGATGCTGCACCATTGTCAGAAGCTTAGGTGTACCATACATTACTATCTTCATCTTCATCCCGAGAGGTCTCCACTATCAGTCTGGGCCATGTAGACGGCACTCATTCTCAGGCTTGGCAAGAAACAGTTCCAGTATCACATTGTCTTTTTTTTGATTAGGCAAGACAAGCCAATCAGCATTACAGTATCAGTCTGGGCTGCTGTGCTTTTGTTTCCACTATCCCTGTGCATAGCATTTTACCTCCTCCCAGCACATTTCTCTCAGTACATTCCAAAACATAATTGATCTGTTATAAATTTCAGCAAACAATGTGTATCACAGTCTTCCATGTATTTGCAAAAAACATTGTACTCAACAGACAGAGGGCTTGCTGAGAAGAGGACTGCACTCAGAAACTGATTTCATCAGGTGGATTAGATGTTTGTACCCAGTGTCTAGCACCATATGAAATCAGTGTTCTGGGAGGTGGAATATCAACATGTACATTCTGTACATGAAAAAGGTTATATAAAAGTATGTGTTTGCGGCATGTTATACTCACTTGACATGTCTGTATTACTATGGACACTACCTGACAAATACCTGACTGTTGCATATTGGTGTTCCATATAAAACGCTCTAAGGCCTTTGTTAATGCAGTTATCTTAGAATGAGTTATGCCCATTTATAAACAGATTACTAATCTCTGGAGTAATGCTTCACTAAAACATCATGTTATGTGACATTTGTAGAAATTCTAAATATATTGTATGTTTAATATGTAGCCAATAAAAAATTTATAACATCAATTTGAATACTTGTGTTCATCCAAATTTTTTCTCAATATCTCTGATGAAAACAATCTGTGGATTCACATGGATTTGTTATACAGAGCTGCCATGCCCTCTTTTATGAATTTATGAAGACAACCATCTGACAGCTAACCTGATAAAAGTGAAATGGATATTCTTATTAAGATGAAAGCTGTAAGATTTAAAAGTTTATGATGACTATTTTTGACTGATGCTCTCCTCCCAGACTAATGGATATAATGGTGATGGTAAACTATAATAAACCACTCGGACATAATCTGTCATTTTATGGAAATTAAGTAGTTATAGGGCTTTATATTACCAGCTTGTCATGGAACGAGCTCAAGCTTAAAGTGCTTATACAAAGTCAATTGGAATTTCAGTTCAGCAGATGTATTGAAGTTACAAGCAGGCATATTTGTGTAATATGGAAATACATTTTTGCCACACATATGTCATTGAAAGCAAATAAGGATGTTGTGTTCTTTGTATAATATCATTTTCTTATCAACATTGACATTAGTTTTAGAATAACATGATTTTAAGTAAATGCATGTCTTGTTCATAGTTAATATATAGCTGCTTTTATGAATATTTGATAATGTATCACATTACCTTTCTCACTTAGAAATTCTAATGTATGTTTTGTTCACGTGTATATAAATAACAATAATAACAACAACAATAATACACATATAAAATGCTATATACAATTTGCATTATCAAGTATAAAAAAATAGATTTAAGTAGGCCTATATTGAGGAAAGAATGGTCAGAGAAAATTTGATTTAACATTATAAAATCTTTGGTGGTTTTGTTGAAGTCTCTTTCCTATAACTCCTCCCATTTCATTGTATCGTAGCTACAAACCTACTGAGCCGTTTCCCTATTGGTCCCTTTTCAAGAATCTGCCATATTCAAACATCCGTCACTGAACGTCTATATTTTTTGTATCCTTGTATCTTATGTTTCCCGTTTTGTATCTTTTGTTTCCCGAATTAAGTTAGACTTTCTTTTTTTTTTTTTTACAATTCTGTCTTTTATACGCAAGTACTTTTAACGCGATCTACAACAAAATGGAGGAAACGGGGGAAGTAATTTGGAGCACGACAGAGAACAAAAAGCTTAAGCTTCGCAGAATGTCCTCGAGGACTTCAACAATCAGCATTAACAGTGCTGCAGAGCCGTCCCCCGAAATACGAAGAAACATCAAAAAGTAAACTCGACACACCATCTTATTTGAACAAATGTATCTCTTCGTTTGTATTTCATAGTATTGAACATTTTGAGGTGAAACTAGGGCGCCATTGGTTTGGCTGACAGTGGCTGGCACACAGTGGTCTTTCAGCTACTATCATTGTTACAAGTGGTACATACGGTACACTTCCTTACTGTTACTTTTAGCCTTGGCCACAGCCCTAGTTAGGATCAGAAATAATAGTAGCCTATTATATATTTAATATAAGCTTAAATAACTTTGTTTATTATTTTCCTATTTGCCAGTATTAACAATAATAATGATAGCCTAATAATAATAACAAAAGTGTTTATGTGAAATATGCACGAATTAAAAGCAGGGAGAAGCTTTCATCATTGTTCACACACTTGTAAATTATTTGGGGATAGGCCAGGTTAAATAAAGGCAATGTATTCTGACTCTCCACTATAATAGGTCCCTTGTTCTTAATGTGCAGTATATTTTATTAATTATATCATTAGTCCGCCTCCATAACCATTGCTTTACTCCTTCTAACTTGTAGACCTCCACTGCAGAGAGGCAGCTCTTTTACCTTTCTTACTCCAGGAACGCCATGGGACTTCAGTCTAGTGAGTCACCATCAACAATACAATCAATGTGTCAACCAACAATGTGTTCTGCTTTAAAGGTGTAGTCAGCGAATTTACAATGATACTCTTTTAGTTGAATTAAATGAAACTCACGGTCCGCTAGCTGTAAGTTCTGTGTGCGAGCTGAAAAAAAAGGAATCTGGTGTTTCTACACACTGCCCCGGCTCTGTAAATGGAACATAAACAAAGTGGTGTAGACCACACAACACTATCCAGTTCATTTCCATGTGGGGGCGGAGCTGCTGAGGGCGTTTTTGTTTTGATCAATTTAAAATATCATCAGTCTTTCTCCAAAATGACTGGCTGCACCTTTAATCTAGTCTAGCTCATGCACAGTATGTGTTTGCTTAATTAATTAGTGGCATAACTTGCAGATGCATTACAAATTGGTGCATTTGATAATACAACAACAGTTCTCCTGGAATTATTCCATAATATTTTAATATTGGTTTTTAATAGTTAGTATTAAACATCTGTTCAATGCTTGCATTATTTAATGTAACCTATTGGTATTCCATCACAGAAGAGAAAGCGCAAAGACAAGGAGGATGACACAGTCAGCTTGTCTAGTTTTGACCTTAAGGTGAGAGCAAAGCCACTGTCTGAACACACCTTTAAATGTGTCCTGACAAGATATTAGAATTCAGCTCCATGACTCAGGCACTAGTAGTAGACTGAGCCGTTATGAGTCCTGGATAATCCCACCGTCTAGACTGACCAGGCCAGGCCTGTTTGTGTAGATGGGGTTGTTTGCATGCACTCACTTGCATGCAGTATTTCAGGATAATCTAATGAGTTGATGACATTTATTTCTATACATTTATTTATATCTTCAGGAGCCCTGCAACAAGCGAGTTCGATCACTGTCTAAGGTATCTTCCTTGGCCAGTTTAATATCTCCCTCCAAGAATGGGGCAGTTCGCCGATTCGGACAGACCATTCAGGTTCCTCTCTTAACCATTTCCCTTGTCATTGAGTGTATATGCTGTATTTGGCGTGCAGTATTTTACAACATAAACACCTGCCATATTGCTACTGAGTGTTTACTATTAAATTATGTTCCCTAGTCTATATCTCTGCGTGCTGACAGCAAGTCCCCAGGGATGTCCCTCAGAGGCAGCAGCAAGGCAGCAGGCCCAACCCCCACTAAACGAAGAAACAGCACACTGTGGTCAGAGACGATGGATGTCCATCAGAAGAACACATTCTCCAGCAAAGAGATTAAGCGACAAGAGGTACAGTAGTGTGTTTGTTCTAGTCATGGCTGCAGAGAGACCACAGCAACTGAAATGATACATGTCATTTTATTTATGGTGTTAACTATCTCTGCCTCTCTGCAGGCTATTCATGAGCTGTACAGAGGAGAGAAGGATCTAATTGAAGACCTTCAGATTGCAAGGAAGGTCAGAATATAGACTTTCAGATTACATATAACTAAAATATTTACACTTGGTCAATACTCCTCACACTTTGCCTCCTTGCATGCATTCAGGCATACCATGATGCTATGCTAAAGCTGGGCATTATGACTAAAGAGGAATTGGCTCACATTTTTGGGGATCTGGACGCATACATTCCTTTGCATGAGGGTAAGTGGTTACTGCTCATTTAAAACCACACAGTTGTTTTCTGTTTCAATTGATTTGCTGTGGTTGTGGATAACTGGTTGTCATGAATGTGCAGAATTACTGGTGAAGCTGACCGAGGCCACCGGCCCCGATGGGACAGTAGGTCAGATTGGACAGATCGTGATAAACTGGGTATGTATTGTGTTCTCAGTGATGTTTTTGTTTCTGCTTTGCCATTTGTTTCATTCTGTTATGACCTGCTTAATAGTTCAGTTACATATGGTGTTGAGACTTGATTATTGAAGTGAAGACAAAATCTTGTTATTCCAATTAAAATTGAAATCTTACTGTGGCTTTCCCAGCTCCCTGGCCTGAATGCGTACAAGGACTACTGTAGTAACCAGCTTGCAGCCAAAGCTCTGCTAGATCAGAAAAAGCAGGACAAGCGTGTCCAGGACTTCCTTCAGCGCTGCCAGGAGTCCCCTTTCAGCAGGAAGCTGGACCTGTGGAGCTTCCTGGACATCCCGCGTTCCCGCCTGGTGAAATATCCGCTGCTCCTTAGAGAGATCCTCCGACACAGCCCACCTGAGCACCCAGATGTGGCCAATCTAGAGAAAGCAGTATGTCACTTTTTTTAATTAATGATATAAGTAGACATCTTCAAAATTGTATTACTATTTGGTTTTTTTTTGTTTGTTATAGTTCTACTATACATTTCCCACTGATATAGCACATTTGTGATTCATTCATCAGCAGGCTATACAATAAATCAAAACTAAGTTAATTACATTGTTTGTAACTTCTGTTTCAAACAAAGATCCTTCCTGAGAAAAATATAGGGAGTAGTGAGTTTTAAGCATCTTTCCTAGCCTGGCTCTGCCTGACTATTGCTCCCCGCTCACTTTTCTTTGAGATTATACAGTAGTACACAGCCACCCTGCTGCTAGGCTGACCAATCAGTTTGGCTAAGTGTGATGACGATTGGTTAAAGGTTGTCCAATAGTTTAGAATTAACCAGAGGTTGACGCCCAGTTGGAGGAAACAACTGTTAATACTTCCCAATGGAGTGCATCCACACCCTATTCATTAAGTACATTTTTGGTCTGGTTACACCAGCCCTGTTGTCCTGGATTACATATTACAAATTACAAACCTGGTGCAGTGCAGTGACACAAAGGCAGTTTGAGCTACTTGTGAAGTAATAACTTTGGTAGGCGGTGGTACTGATACTTGGGGAGTATTTATTACAAAAAGAAGCAGGCTAAATCAGAACTGGGGCAGGTCAAAGGTACAGAACCACAGGCAGGCTTAAGGCAGGCATAGGTAATCAGGAAACTGGGTAAAATGAACAACAGGCAAAGGGATGTAACAGCACATTTGCGTTATTCTGTACTTCAAATTGCTGTTTCGAGTGCTTATGTGCATTCAACTTCACACAGACAAGTATGGCAATATGCAATGCACTATGGCTGGTGTACTCATAACAGTCAAAAAGTAGCGTAAAGTCACCAACCATTTTCAAAGATGTAAATCAACATACCGGTACATTTTCAGCCAGTAGGTATACACCGTCGGTGCTTCGTTTCAAGAAGAGCAAAAAGCCAGCGCATATAGTGTAGTGCACTACATCTAGTGTGGTAAGAAGTATCCAGGATGAGGCACGGAAAGTGCAATGTGACAATTTGTGCCATATTTGCTCTATATCCAGAGTATATATGGCCTTCCCTTCTGCATGTCACCAAAGTTAATAGAGTAAATAACATTTTAATAAGCACGTCATGAATATTTGTAAACTTTGCAGTACATAGACTGTCTGGTGATACAATTCTATTGTATTGTTCTTATTTGCAACTAAACCTAGACAATGCTGTAATTCTACAGATCACCATAATTCAGGGAGTTCTCTCTGAAATCAACCTGAGAAAAGGGGAGTCTGAGTGCCAGTACTACATAGAGAAGCTAGAATACCTTGATGACAGACAGACGGACCCTCTCATTGACAGCTGCAAGAGCCTTCTTTGTCATGGCGAGCTACGGAACAAGAGAGGCTCGGTAGGAATTTTGAATGATCTAGTACCCGCACTGCAACTCATAAACCACTCTTGTTGCATTTTAGCATTAATTTTGCACTCAAATTTAACATTGCCTTGCAGAAGCTACACGTGTTCCTGTTCTGTGAACTCTTGGTTCTGACCCGGCCGGTGACACGAAACGAGAGCAGTTGCTTCCAGGTGTATCGTCAACCTATCCCTGTCAAGGACCTGGCGTTGGAGGACCTGCAGGATGGGGACATTCGCATGGGGGGTTCCTTCCGAGGGGCTTTCACCAACGGCGAGAAAGGTGGGTTGAGTGCGCTGACCTGAAGCCACATTGTTAAGACTGAAGATGCTCCTAAGGTGGCACATGTAGAAGCAAGCTTATAATGGCAATAAGTTTCCCTGGCAGTTCCTTTTAGGAAACTGCCAAACACATTTGTGCTGCAACTAATGAAAGGCTTTCAATTCTCTATATTGCTTTCGTTTATTCATTGTTTCACATTAAAGCCAGGGTTTGTCATTCTTGAGAACGCTTGCTAACTTACAATATTCCTCCGTGACCCTCTGTGGCAAAACACATTGTGTTGCTATTTACGGAGCAAGGGCTGTGTAGAAGTATCAGATTCTTTTTTCAATGTGCACAGAGAACGGTAAACTAGTGAAATACGAGGAGACATTTGGTGAATTTGACAAAAAGTGTATTATCTTACAAATAGCTTGCAATAGCGGACTATACCTTTTAATATAAAAAGTATTAAAACACTACCTAATAAATTCTTATTTGATTTTGTAATCTTTATTACTCATTTTGTAATTCAGTGCTTATTTTTCCACCTCCAGCTAAAAATGTATTTCGTGTGAGCTCTGTGGATCCATCCCATGGCCAATCCCACACTCTGCAGGTGAATGATATCTACCACAAGCAGCAGTGGCTTAATTGCCTGCGGAATGCCATGGCCCAACACCAGGCCGAACCACTCAAGATTCCAGGAGAGGCAGTCAGATCTAAGTGTCACTCTTCAACTGTGTCAGACGAAAGACATATTGACGAGACAGATGAGAATTGTCCCCACGTCCTAGGTACTAAACTTGGCCCTCGTACACACTCAAAGTCCAGACTGGATAAGAAGTTCCGTGAGTCACTTAAGAGGAAAGAGACCGGGGTATAAAGTGACATTTTTCATTTTAAAATTTAATATTTAGAGAATGAACGTCTATGGAAACAGTTTTAGTGCTTTTGCTAAGAAATTAGCCAAACAAGGTGTCCGTCCAACCATCTTTTACATTCGAGTGTTTTTTATTTTAATTTTAAATGTCTATGTAGTTGCAAAAAAGTACCAGTTTAACTGGAATGTATGTTTACAGCAATTAAACGTATGTGTAATTAGGTTTGAATATCCATACCCAAATAATTTTTATACGATTGTATCTTTAATTACCTTTTCATTTATACATGTTTTGTGAATGTTTATAGACCATATTCATGTTTGTATTTTGTATATTATTTGTCAACACAAAGAACATTTTCAAATTGGCAAAGTATTTAATGAGGCATTGTTTCTAAGACTGAATGAGTTGTGAAATTTAGAATACTGGATATGTGTGTAAAGGAGCCAGTCAACCTAGATGCTAAAAATGTAATAAAGTATCTACTTTGTGGTCAAAAGAAGTATTAAAAGACATCTTGTAATCTGGATTTTGAGTATTTTTGTTTTACAGAAAAGAAAGTCCTGAATAATAAAGCCATTCTATTCTATAATTTGTTATTCTGTCTGTAAGACCTAGTGATAAGTTATGTAGTATGGAAAAGTATTGCTTTTTTTTGGGAGTAATTTCCAGGTCTGGAAAAGTTTTGACAAATATTTGGGTTTCCAGACTATTGCCCCATTTTGTTTTCTAAAATATAAAACTCAAAATATCAAAAAATAAAGTGACCGTAAGCAGTTTTTTCATGGTGTTTGGAGCAGGCAGTCAGCAAAGCCATAATGTGCATCACTGTGATAGCATGAGTTATTAAAGTCCAAGGATTAATACAGCATTTAAAATTAATTAAATTAGCATTTACATAAATAGGTGCTACATGCACATTTAAAAAGGTTACTTCCCAAATGTGTGATGACCAAGCAGGGATAATACATTTGAAAAGCTGATATTTAATATCATGTATCTTTATTTGATTTACTGTATAAAGACTATTTGAATTGTCACTTGAATTTTGTTTTGCTACATACATTTTAAATTGATGCAAAAATTGCACAAATTCTTGCATAAAAAGCAGAATGCAGGACATTTAGTGTTTGATGCTAAATATATCTGGGTGGGTCTCATCTGTCATCAGGCAAAACCTTGCCCCATGTGTGTATGCAGTGATGGGCCGTTAGGGCCAGCAAGACCTTCTCTGCTGTCCTAAACACAATCAGAATCACTGATTTGTCTTTCCCGTTTTAATATATTTTTCATGAATATGTATTAAATTATTCCCAATAGTATATGCTCTTAATTTCATAGCTTTTCTCTTGGTTGCGCTGCTTCCAGTATTGTATGATTATGTCATAGCTTTTATCCAATCATATTTCATCCATCATGTGTTGCCATGTGAAAGAAATCTACTTTGAGCCCTTCAGAATCTTCAGTGCTGACATCATAATAATGGTATTAAGGCATGGGTTGATTCAGGTAGCCTACACCATTTGAGGTGTAGGTGTACTATGCATGGCCCACCACTGTGTGTGTGTAATCTGAGTTCCTCTGTACATTGTTTACATAGCCAGGCTGGTACAATGTTAGCTCATATCTAACAAGGAAGGCACTAAGAGAATTTGCTGCTGTTTGACATATACTGGCAGTCATATAATACCACTATAATAAAGGCCATTATAAAAAGGTCCCAAGACACAAGACCATGGATCAAAAATATAGGTGGATTGACCGGACTGAACCATGGATTTCAAAAACAGTTACTCCCCTACTAAAATCTGGACATCCACACCTAAATTAGTTTACAGTAAAAGAAAGTGTAGCAATATCTTTAAATTGTGTGTACATCTATTGGTTTTATTTGATTTGTAAAATATACTGCAAAGTATGGAATTTGTAAATTGAAAATGTGTAGAAACCCTGAGTGTAGTCATGATTAAATTGCATAATGTGTAAAATGTTCGTTTTTGATATGCATATGTGCACCTGTAAGCAAATGTAGTGTTTTTCAATTAGTAATATTTACAGACAAATGTATTAAAATGTTCATTTTTTCATTTGAATTTTATCTTGTCAATTCATAAAAGATAAAAAAAAAAAGATTTAAGATTTTACCCTCAAATGTTTTTAATTGTAAAAATGCAATACTGAAATCACACCTGCAATTTGTTTTTCTTTTACATTTCATACATACAAATATCTTGTTAAATAATATCTGATTATTGCACAACCTTCTTTCCAGGAAGTCAAGGAAAGATAAGTAGGATTGCTTAATAACAAATGAGCGTGATGTCAAAGTCACAACATGATGATTGGATTTAAAGGTGGAGTTTGCGACGATTGTAAATACTGTCAAATTCAGCTAACATGTCCGTACAGTCTGCTAGCTGACCGTACAGGGTGCGTGCTGGAAAAACCAATATCCTTGCCTTGGAAATGCATGGCACTTTCAAAAAATACTTTACAGGTGATTGGATGAATTGACGCCACCGTCGATAAATGTCACACCTAGGTCAATACTGTAACTGTCAGTACGATGCTCATTGGCCGATCCCAGACTCATATCGCGGAGAAGTCAATATCACAATGCTAGCACCCTATGGCACTGAAGTGTTTTTTTTTTTGTTCAAGTTCAAATTTAAATATTTCATCCAGCATCCATGACTCCACTTGTAAGACATCTTGTAGTTACCTAGAGTATTTACACTGGTTTTACTGTTATAATGATTCTAAGCTTACATAATCACAAAATAAATAGCTGTAATGTATTTACATAAAATAAAGTATTATAATGACACTAAACATGAAAAATATGAATAACATGTTAATGAGCTATGAGTCAGTAGACTAGATTTCCCTTTCATTATATTAAAATGATAAAATGAGTATCATTTTTATAATTAAGTTACCATCCTATAACATTTATGCTGTCCAATTCCATCATATAGCTTCCTGGCAATAACTAAGGACAATGAAGTTCAATAACTGCAGGTGACATGTATGAAAGAAAGCTTAAGATGCGATTGGGCAAGTCCAATTTGGAAATAACACTAAGTGCTTTTGTGCCAAGAGCCCTTCTTGCAGCCAATCTGCTGATTTGCTGTAGACTGAGAGGTGTACCTGAGAGGGAGAGGGAGAAAAAAGATAAGTGGTGAGATCTTGAAAAGTTACATTTTCAGAAAGATTTTTATAGTATATGCTGTATATAGTACACACACAAATAGTGATACACAGCCATCACCATCAGTGTATGAATGGGTGTGAATGGGTGAACATGAGGCTATACAGTACAGCGCTTTTGAGTGGCCGAAAGGTTGCAAAAGTGCTACTTTATATAAATGCAGTCCATTTACCATTTTTACACACATAAACTCACTCTCATAGAACTCAAGGCAGAGATAAGGGGGGGATTCCACACTGGTATACTGGATGGGTTTTTTGCCAAGGTTATCCGTGGCATACACATTCCCACCAAATTCCACAAGCAGCTCAATCAATCCAACACTGCTAACTTTTGCTGCATGATGAAGGGCTGTCTCATGTAGCTTTGCAGCATTCACATTTGCACCTTAGGGGCAAAAAGAGAACACTTTAAGTTGATGCATGGTCATTAAACACATTAATGCAGTTGTAGTTAAGGTTTGACCATCATGAAAGCGTTATTTGTTCCTGTAGCTAAAGGATGATGTTGATGTGATGTTATGTGTAATGCTTAGCAAATTGTTGTAAAGCCCTTACTGAAATGCAAACATAATATTGCATTGCATATATCGTGATTGTAAACAATATCCGGTATTGATATTGCATAGTGTGAAGCAAGCAGCCTTAAGATGCCTATTTGCGTGGTTGTGGGTCACATATATTGTGGTTTATTTACAATGTCCACGTCTTCCGACTCACTGCCAGCCAGGCAGCCTCTTTCTGGTAGGACAGTAGTTTGTAGCTGGGTCGTTCCAAAAGTCTGAAGTGCTGTACGCTGTACCGGCTGGTTAGACACAGCAATAATAAAAGTCTCCATCCACGCTCACTAAGTAAACTAGAGCCAAAGACAGCCAAGTGGAGCAACCACCCACACATCTTTGCTGTTGGTTGAGGCTACGAATTCATTGTCAAAGTTGAACTCCACACAGAGGGAAGAGGCAAATTTGCTTCGCCACCGAACGCTATGTTTGGATGTTGGATGTTTGGATGTTTGAATGTTTTCTTCACCCCTTTGCTCACATAGAATGGAAGGGAAGGGGAGATTAATATTCATCACTTTACCCTTAAAGAAAATAAGTGGTTATGGTTTAACATATAACAAATGGCATGAACATCTGTTTATAGTAAACACAGTAAGAAATTATGCTTTTGGACGACCTCACCTGCGTTAAGGAGTGCTTTGACACAGTCAAAATGTTGTCTAGCACATGCTACATGAAGTGGGGTTCCAAAATGACAGTCATGGGCCTCCATTAAAGCTCCTTTGTCAATCATCAGTTGAACACATTCCAAATTACCTAGATATACAGAGATTCCCAATGTAAGACACAATATAACTACAGTAAAATTTATTTTCTATTAAGGTAACCTTAGCTAACCTTCAGCAATACCTTAAATGCCAGCCATCACCGAAGCTGCATAGCATTATCAGTGGTCTATCACATACCAGGTGAGACCAAAGTGCAAACACAAAACAATGTAGCTCTCATAGGGATGTGTGATTAGTCGATTAAACAATTAAACGGTTAAACAATTTAACGGTTAAACGCTGGCATCATTTCTAGTCGGCACCATAAATACTAGTCGGTTAAACGTATTATTTCATTGTATTAGTTATTTTTTGAAAGTAGTGGCTCAGTTAGTCTCTCCTGCCTCACAGCCTGCACATGAAACATGCAAAACAATCTGTTGACACTGTGAGTGGAGTTGGTAGCGCTTTTCCATGCGTTCTTGGTTCCTTGTAGCGAGGGAACTCTTTAAATGGCAAACTTTGATGTTGCCACTATAGCTCCGCTCACAGAAGATGACTCAGAAATTACATTTGCAGCGCAGCGTCATGCATTATCCAAACTAATCATGATTCACAACCTCTATGCTTTCGATTTAACTTTACAGTACAGCTGCATTTAATATCAGAAATAATCAGACCGTCGGGTTCCTGACTGTTTGTTCACCTTTGTTTAAGTTATGCTAAATAGCATTTTGCTAGGCTAAACTAGCTACGGTAAACTAATTAGCTAACACTTTTCAGCACAGCCAATGCAGCATACCTACAGATAGTCATAAAGAGTCAATATAAAGTAAAGAGTTTCATAACGCTTGCGTCCCGCTGCCTGTGAATAAGCTCTATTGGCACTCTGCCACTGTTGTGCCGTAGGCTACTGTAACTTCATCTTCCGAAGATGAAGTGGTCGGATTATTCTTTTTTAAATGAGGAGAAAGGGAAAGCTAAAACGTGATCTCCACCCACTGAGACAAAACAGCAGGTAGGGCGAAACCTGCAACTTGTACACACGCTGACAATGTTAAGCCTGATTGTGATCAATTTGGACGGTTTTCTGAGAGTTTTTGTATTTTTAGACTAATCAACTAGTTTAAGTTTAAAATGTTGTTTAACCGACGACGAAATTAGTCACTAGGAACATCCCTAGTCTCTCAGGTCAAAGGTACATAGTCATAGGCAATAGGGACATGCATGGAAATCGGGTAAACTGAAACCCGACAAAGATACACAATAAGGACAATATAAGGGCAGTGACAGGTCAATGTTTTCCCTACCTCCATCACTGCTCTCTTGATAGATATAAAACCTTACTCCCCCATTAATGTAACAAACCTCCCATGCAAGCCTCATGGAGAGGTGAGAAGGTGAAGAGTGGAGGGTTGGCCGTTGCTCCATATTCTAACAGAAGCTTGACACACTCAAGGCTCCCAGCTGCACATGCATCACACAGTGGAGTGCTACCGTCGATGTTACGTGAATCCACCTATTCGACAGATTCAAATGGGATCACACACCTTTTCAAAACCATTGCCAAAAAAGAACTGTATAAATCAAGCATGATTGTAATACCTGGCTATTACTAATGTTGTGTGTGTACACTTCATGTGAGCATAATTAAAGTGCCATTCGCTATGTATGCATCAGTTGTTATGCATACAGTCTCTACAGGCAGAAGCAGTCAGGATTGACACAGGACTGTTAAGCTAGGAGATGACAATTTGGACAACTATGCTAAAGCTTTACTCCATACTCTATGATACCTGTGCACCAGCTTCCAGCAGCAGCTTGACACACTCAGTGTGTCCTTGTATACACGCCTCATGCAGGGGGGTGATTGAGTCCACAGCTACAATGTTAACAGCAGCCCCTCCCTGGATAAGCTTCTCCAGCTGTAAGACATTCCCTTGTGCAGCAGCCTCATGCACTGCTGAGCGTTCAGTCCAAAGTCCTAAACCATGAGCTGAAAAATTGGCAAGCCAAATTGAACTACATACAGTGTATGTATGTATGTATGTATGTATGTATGTATGTATACTATACTATATGTATCTGGTCTATAATTACTAGGCTAATTGCCTAGTAATTAACATGTTGTGCGATGTCGACAGTAGACATTGTGATCTTTAGATTAGCCTAGGGTTGCCTCTCTAGCAAGCTTAGCTGTCACGATATCAAATTATTACTGTTAGGTCAACCACAAAAACAGTAACATCAGACAGCGTCTACAGAAATAGTCAGGATTCTATCGTACGGTAGTTTCAATGGGTCGTGCTCATGTCGGTTTATACACGTCTCTGCTAATAACAGGCTACTTACTCAACTGTAAATTATACCAAATTAGATTTGCTAATGTAGATGTTTTATCTTACCAATGTCTCCAAACAAGGACGGCCTGGCCCAGGTACTGTCCATTTCATTGTAGCGTTTCTGACTACCGTATAATAGTTCAACCAAACATCTGATCGACCACACTGACTGTCGAGAAATCTCTGTGTGTTGTGGTGCATTCGAGACAGCTCAAATTTCAGAAAGCTTCTGAAAAGATTCTGCAACGTAATAACATTTGTACTACTTTATATTATAAAACCGAATACATATATCAACGTTATTATTATCGACTTCATATAATAAAAACAGTTAACCACTGGGGAAAAATATACAATAATTTAGATAGATTAGCACACTTTTAGGCTAAGAAGCATTTTCATAACCATCTGTAACATAGTATGGGTGATGCAACTTTTTCCAGTGCCTAGAATATTTATTTGTGCTTGGTTGCCTATGCAATGTGATGTATTCTGGTGGCGGCATGCACACATTTTAACCAAAATCAAAAGGGATTCTGAAAGATGTAAAGCTGATCATCAATCTTGTAAAGGTAAAAATAAATTAAAGTCAGCTATTGCCTGCTAATTGTAATACACTTTTTGTCAAATTCACCAAATATCTCCTGAATCTCCTCACATTTATATCTTACCGTTCTCTGTGCATGTTGAAAAAGAAACCTGTAAATATAGTACATTATAAAGTTGCGAACACCACTCACAACAACAAAGCTATAGCCTATATATTTTGCTTCACAATGCACTTCAATGTGTGAGGCAGCGCTGCTGAGGGATATTGTTTTGACCAAGCCAAGAATTACTTGTGCTTATATTGAACAGGCGATTTGGAATTTCACTTTTTAAAATGAAGTATGTATGCATGTGTATATGCTTCCCAGGCGAGTAGCCTATGTTACACACGTTTCAAGACAATTTTTATATTACAAACTAACAGTATATCTAACGACAGACATGTGGGTGGTTGGTGTTCCAAGAGGCGTTGGTACCATCGAATGCACCACCGAAGTACTTCGTACGCAGGCATTCAAGATGGATGCTAGTTCTAAACGGTTTCTGTTTCTTTTTCGTTTCGATAGCAAGTTCGTGAGTTAAAGCACCTGCGCATTGAACGTTTGCGAAACGTTTTCCAAATGAAACGCATTGAATCGTTACAGTAAAAAACGTGAAAATACCTGTTTAGGCTTAAGTATTTAGGCATATTTCGCAATCGTTTTATCATACTTCCTGGTTGTTGTGTTATACGTTTCTAGAAGTAGAAATGGCCACAAATGCGCAAACAATATTAACATTATTGATTAGACATAGTCAACGGAGACTGTTTGTAACCGATTATAAAGTTTTTCTTCATTTGTAAAAGAGGAGTCCACGGGTGTTATATCCAATCAGCCATGGAGAATGATGATGACTCGACAAAAGGTGATTTTCCATTTCTTTAACTTTCTCCAATTCACAAAATATTACATAGCCTTTCCCATTACAATTGTATTATTTTGTTTTTGTAAATAAAGTAGGTGTTTTGGTATCCGTGTCAGAGGGGTCTGACATATTTCACGACATTTTGGCAATACTTCAGAAATCATACGTATATGATGAGTCTAAGCAGTCGTTCAGATATAAATCAGCCTTCTTGATAAAGAATAACATTCTCCGCAAACAGGTAAGTCAAAATATTCATTATTTAGTTGTCATATTAAGTCTGGGTATTGTTTCACTAAATTTGCGTTACAAAACATGTTTTAAAGTTCCTTACCTCTTGTGATTAGTATGACGACTTCAGAGAGAGAAGAAGAGTTTTGGGTTACTCTGAGGATGAGCTCAAAGAATCATTTGGGTTTCTTCTATTTGATGATTATAACAAGGTAGGCTACAGAAAAAAAGAATAGCTTGCTATATTTATCATCACAAGCAGGTCATCGCCCTAATTGTGTCAATGAATGTGCCAAATACATATTTGAACGATTTATTCATTCCTTTTTTAAAGGCTAAAAAACTTGCAGATACAGGAGTGCTCACTGGCAATTGTACATTTACAACACTCGGTGATCCTTCGAAGGGTAGGTGATAATTCTATATTTTGAAATGAACTAACCTATTCAATTTGTCAAAAATAATCTGCAAACAGATTCCTGTGTAGGTTTACAGTTCTAGCCTAGATGTAATGAAGGATACAAACCTAAATCTTCCTTGTGTCTGATGTCAAACTGAAGTCAGAAGATTCATGTGTCTTGAAAAAGTGAAAGTGGAAATAAAATTATGCTGTTTTGAAACAGAAACTTAATATATAGTTAGGTTTCTGTTTCAAAACATCATACTATAGGCTACAGTATATGGCCTGGTTATTACACTATTACATGTGCCAAAACAACATAACCATGTGTTTTGACTGTCATGGTTGTAAAGTCAGTGAATTTGCTCCCAACAACGAATCGCAAATTTAAATTTGCAAGCTTGTATAATAAGAAAAATAAAATACTCGCAAATGTTTTAATGTTGCAAGCATCATGAATTTTACATACAATATTGTGAAACTAAATTACACACATTAGAAGTAAATTTGAGTTTGGGAAAGAAAATAAAGTGCCTTGACAGTTGGGAGCAGGCCCTTTTTCAGAATTAGCAGCACTCTACCAAAACCAGTATGATTGTCTGTCTGGATTGCACATCAAGCAAGTTGCATTCCATGTTGTTGTCTCAAGGAGAAACAATTCAACAGTTGTGTGCAAATGTGTGACTTTGTGTGATTAACCTGGTAGGGGAGGTAGATGGTAGGTATTAATGCTTAATAGTTACTAGCCTATAAGGTAGAGGGGAGATATACTGTAACAAATATGGAGAAAAGGAGTTGGGTGGCACACCAAAGGACGACCACACCTTCATCACGTGTGGAAACAAAAACAATGATGATGTTTACATGGAGGGACTAGGTGTGTCTTACACTAAGATTTTTGCATACCAAATAAAGTTAATCATGCTTTCTCATGCATTTTTGTATTAATGTTCTCCCCTTTTGTTGCTGATTGCATGCTGTTCCTGGCCACTTAGGCTAAAGGCTATTAAAGATCTATTGTGTTTTATTTGGTATCGTGAATTACCAGTTTTTCTGGCTTAGGCCACTGGTTATATTAGCTTTAGTTTTAAGATAGTATTACTGGAAGGCGATTGCAGAATGTCTTAAAAGTACAGAATATGTTTACAGTAACTTTAAGACATTTTATTGTGACTTTACTGAAGTTAAGTTTTTCGGAACATGGCACGGCATGCATTTTTCTCTTGATGGAATACTATCTGTATCTATACCTCTACCTCTTGTAACTGGCCTAGAAGGTAGAGATAGTTCTAGATGTGGTGCAAATATGTTAAAAAGGAGTTCAATGGCCCATTCACCTAAGGAGAACCACGCCTTAATAATGTGTGTGGATATAGATGGCGTGACAAGGTGTGACACAATTTGGTGTTATTACACTGTCTGGCAACTAGACCTACTAGGCTGTTTTGAGTATTCAGAAACTTTAAGATCCTGTATTTTCTATCATATAAGACAAACAATTAAATAAAATCAAATGTGAAGAGAACATAATTGATATGAGTGCAATCGACAAATAGCTTGGGTGATTCTCATGAATGCTGACATCAAAATATAGTCATAGGCTGAGATCCATCCATCCATCCATCTTCTCCGGCTTATCCGGAGTCGGGTCGCGGGGGGAACAGCTCCAGCAAGGGACCCCAAACTTCTCTTTCCCGAGCCACATTAGCAAGCTCTGACTGGGGGGTCCCGAGATGTTCCCAGGCCAGTGTGGAGATATAATCTCTCCACCTAGGCCTGGGTCTTCCCCAAGGCCTCCTCCCAGCCGGACGTGCCTGGAACACCTCCCAAGGGAGGCGCCCAGGGGGCATCCTTACTAGATGCCGTTACCACCTCAACTGGCTCCTTTCGACGCGAGCAGCGGCTCTACTCAGAGTTCCTCATGGATAGCTGAGCTTCTCACCCTATCTCTAAGAAAGATGCCAGCCACCCTTCTGAGAAAACCCATTTCGTCCGCTTGTACCCGTGATCTTGTTCTTTCGGTCATGACGCACCCTTCAACCTAGTCATAGGTTGAGATATTATATGATATATTTAACATATTCTTTTTTACTCTAGAGAATATATAGAATGTATTTATTGATAATGTTACCACAGAAAAACAAATGTAGGCTATTTAGTATTATTCCACTTTAATTGGAGCATGATCCTGAATAACTCATTACTAATATGGTGAGTGAAGAAAGGTCTATTAATAAAACTAAAAAAATGCATCAAAAGTAGAGTTGAATGTAAAATTTGTTTACTCTCACAACCAACATAGAAGTTATTAAAGCCCAGTCTAGGGCGGTCGTGGTGAAGAAAGTGTACATGCAGTGATTTAAGTTGGCCCAATAGCGGTGTTATCAACATTTTTCTTTTGTTTTGAATGGTCAAATGCGTGGCGGAGTGCTTCCGAAATAGTGTGATTTTGGGGCATTTATCAAGGCAATGTGATCTCAATTGTCCCACGTGGTGGAACAATTATGCAACAGCATATAGGCGGCCTACCAGTGTAGTACTGATGTTCTTACTGTACGTAGGCGTTCACGTGTAACTTTATCAGCTGGAAAATATGACTAATTAATTAAAAGCATATTAAATAGCGCAAGATCAAAAGCCTATGGTGTGCCAAGCGTAGCCTACAACGCCTTGATTTAGGTAGCATGTAGACAAAAAGACGTGATGGCACAGTAGGCTGTGTTCAACTCAAAAGTTTAGAAGGTTAGGGGGACAACATATTCAATTTTCCACGCTGTGTGCTGCCAATACATCCATGGTGCGTGTAGCGGCCCTTGGCATCAATAAGCAGAGAGTATCTGACGGGTGGATTTGGTTTATTCCTTCATTGACCATACCATGACGAGCACTGTGAAAACTTATTATAATAGAAAATAAATACAATGTATTAATGATGAACCTAGAATAGTAGGCTATAACAATTCAGTTTCTTACTGAACAATTATGTGCAGTATTATTACAGTGATATTAACTTGCAATTAGCACATGTGGAATGTCTAATAACATGTTACAATATTACAATGCACATACATAACTTAAATATTAAATACATTAACACCTTTTATATTAAATGTTAGAACATACCTCGCTCCGCTTACCAAGGGCGCAAATTTATACAAAGCTTATACAAAAATCATATTCAAAAACAATGCAACACAAATTGCAAAAAACATTATTTTGAAAAGTAAAAAAGTGGGTTAAATATATGAACCACAAGCAACTAATTGAAATTAAATCTATTTCCTTAGCCCACATTTCAGACAAGACACATAAATGTCACAGGCATTGGCTTTGGGATGACTTCCTTAAGCCTAGTTTATACTTGACAGAGTCGAGTATAAACCTGGCGCGCACCTCAGATTTGTTGTAACTGGCGCGTCCAACGCATTGGGTCTTCTTCGTATAATATAATGCAGATGGCGAGCAGAACGGCCGGAAATATTAGATTGGGAGCGATCGGGACAGAGCAACGATTGCAAACCACATTTGTGAAAATTTTCAAAATAGGCATTGCCTAGTTGCCATGCTTAACAGCTAAATACATCAGAATTTAAACCATTTCTGTTGCTGTGTGAAGGTCGAAACCTCCCGTTCAAATGTCACTTTATGTCTGTGCACTTCTCTTAGAGGCTGGTAGATTTTAAGAATAAGCCTATGCATTGCCTTTGGCATTCTTAGCGTAATTGTGGAAGCAGAATTAAAACAGAAAACATAGAAGATTAAAAACCCTCCGTTCTAAAATTGACATGTCATGTCACGTCTCTGACTATTACTTGCACTTCTCTAGAGAAGGCTACGGTAAAGGTTTATTAAAATCATGTAATTGTCCTACTGTAATATCCAGTCTGATTCGACTATAAAGACAAGAGAAACGGTCGTTATTTAGTAGACTAACTTTTTATTTTACAAACAGTGAACAGCAAGAACAATATGATTATAATTTAGATATGTTATCTATGTAGGATACACTCCAAACTACGCATTTCTTCAGCGGGCGGGCGAACCGTCCTGCGGCAAGAACGGCTGCGGTTTCGTGTTATGTAACCCATCACTCATTAATTAATATGTGTTTATAGGTATATGGCTGTTTAGCGGGCAGAGATGGCTGTGATGTTGTGCTATGATATAATTTAGCCTTCATTCATTAAATAATGTGCTTAGTAGATGGCTGGTTATATATACAGTATATACACTCACCTAAAGGATTATTAGGAACACCATACTAATACTGTGTTTGACCCCCTTTCGCCTTCAGAACT
>JAODUE010012251.1:0-26998 GCA_027564755.1 Amblyopsis hoosieri | reverse complement strand
TTGCGGCAACAGGCGCCGCAACCCTGGACGTCACAATATTACTCCTTTGCCCCTCACACCATATAGGCTGGTGACGCGTGGCAGGACAGCGCGGATTATTGTTCATGTTTCACGATTACAAGTGTGGCTGATTCGTTGACATGACTGCACGCCTTTGAGTTTGTGTTTCCCTTTTATGTTGCATTAAAGGCCCCGTGTGTTGTTCGTTTGCACTCCCTTTCCCCCGCTCGGCGTTACAAATATACCTTTGTAGCCTGTGTAAATAACATCAATGTTAGGCCTATGCTTGTTTGTTTGGGGATTTTAACCTAGAGTTGCACCAATCACATAAAAACTAATAGACAGCAGCACCAAGACATTGTAGTTGGAGAGATACCCCACATATATTAGGATTATCCATGATATAGAGCACTCCACACCACTGAAACTGCACTTATGAAAGTTGTTAATTACTTATTACTTATAGACGCAGATACCACATCTGTGTTATTGCTATTGGATTAAAGCCCAGCCTTTGATACAGTGGACCATAACCTGTCCTTAAGCGATTAAAAACATATCTTGGAGCGAGTGAGGAAGCATTTTCATGGTTTAGCTCTTACTTAACCGATAGGACAAACTGTGTAGCTCATAGTAATGTGACCTCAGACTACCATAAGGTTACCTGTGCTGTCCCCCATGACTAAAGAAAATCCTAATTTAAAGGGAAAAAACTTTACAGTAGTATTACAGAGTCAGGTTGCGGGGGCAGCAGCTCCAGCAGGGGACCACAAATTTCCCTTTCCCGAGCCACATTAACAAGCTCCAACTGGGGGATCCTGAGGCTTTCCCAGGCCAACGTGGAGATATAATTTCTCCACCTAGTCCTGGGTTGAACCCCCTCCTGAAACAAGTCATATTTTCTGCAGAGAATCCGTACACAGCTCGCGCTTTGGACATACAGGGATTGGATTGCCCTGACAAGGGACCCCCTAACCCTAGAACTGTTAACGGGCCTGAAAAGTTGAACCCGACATGGACCGAGCCCGAAACAATTCTGTCCGAGCCTGAACCGAACCCTCACGTGTATAACTTTCTGAAGCCCGAACCAGATTACAGCCCAATATCTTTTAGTCTTCCTAGGCGGTGTCCATACGCTGCGCATCACCGTGCGTATCAGACATAGAACTATATAAATATATCAGATGGCGCAGAGCTCTAGTCTAGAAAGTGCTGTTGACTCATTTGGTACTAAATTGTATATTGAACATCTTGCTGAATGGTGATTAAAACAAAAGAGAAACAAAAGAGAATTGATGTTTTGGCTACAATGTTGAACCAGGAGCTAAGGAAATAACATGCTAGTTGTTACTATAGGAATGATAAACAAATCACAGAGATGCAGCCACAATATTATATGGTAGGATTGGTTATTAGGCCAGAACAGGAGTCATTCTAATGTTTTCAACGTTATGTATTAATGAAAATGGCTTGGAACAAGAGTCCTCAGCAGTATCCAGCATTTTCACGTTTTTCTCTAGTAGTGTATAGTAGTGTGATACCCCTGTAATTGGCACACACTCTCTGGTCCTTCTTTTTGAATAGGGGAACCCCCACCCCAGTCTGCCCCTCCTTTGGTACTGTCTCCAACTTCCACACCACGTTGAAGAGGTGTGTCATCCAAGACATCCCCTCCACGTCCAAAGATTTCAGAATTTATGGACGGATCTCATCTATGCTTTGCCACTGTGGAGTTGTTTGACTACCTCAGTGTCCTCCCCCAGGAAAATTGACGATGATCCCCTATCAGCCTCCAGCTATATCTCTACCATAGGGAGCGTGTCAGTCATATTCAGGAGTTCCTCAAAGTGTTCCTTCCACCGCCCAATTACCTCTTCAGTTGAGGTCAACAACATTCCATCCTTACTGTACACAGCTTGGATGGTTCCCCGCATCCCCCTCCTGAGGTGGCGGACAGTTTTCCAGAAACACTTTAGTGTTTCTGGAAAGTCTTTCTTCGTGGCTTCTCCAAACCTCTCCAACACCGGCTGCTTTGCTTCTGCTACAGCAGATGCTGCAGCCCTTCAGGCCCGTCAGTACCTTACAACCGCTTATAGAGTCTTCCGGGACAACATATACCGAAAGGCCTCCTTCTTCATTCGGACGGCTTCCCTGATCTTTGGTGTCCACGACAGTGTTTGAGGGTTATTGCCCCTTGAGGCACCGAAGACCTTGAGACCAAAGCTCTCTGCCACAGCTTCAGCAGAGGAATCTTTGAACATTGACCACTCAGGTTCAATGTACCCAACCTCCACCAGGATACCAGAGAAGCTCTGCCGGAAGTGTGAGTTGAAGATCTTATGGGCAGGGGCCTCTTCCAGACATTACCAGTTCACCCGCATTACCTGTTTGGGCTTACCAAGTCTGTCCAGAATCTTCCCCCACCCCTTGACACAACTCACCACCAGATTGTGGTCCGTAGCCAGCTCTGACTCTTCTCTTCACTTTAGTCTCCAAAACATGTGGCTTCAGATCAGATGATAAGCTCACAAAATTGATCATCGACCTTCGGGCTAAGGTGCTCTGGTACCACGTAAACTTTTGAGCATCCTTATGTTCGAACATGGTTTATTATTGACAGTCCATGACTAGCACAGAAGTCTGACAGCAAAAGCTTGCTCGGGTTTAGATCAGGGATACAGTTCCTCTTAATCACACCTCTACAGGTGTCTCAATCATTGCCCACATGCACGTTGAAGTCTCCCAGCAGAGCATATGGAGTTTCCTACTGGAGCCCAATACAGTACTCCATTCAGGGTCTCCAGGAAGGCTGAATACTCCGAACTGCTGTAATGTGCAAATGCACAGACAAATCTGGGCCTGGCTCCAGACGGGGGCCCCCGGGCTTTCTCCGAGCAGGGTAACTTCTCCTATTTTATAATATTCCATGAATACTTTTGAACCATTCTTAGTCTGGCATTCTTAGTCTGGTACCTTCGCTGAGACAACTTTAGAGTTCATTGGAGTCTGGCCTTTGTAGACCCTAAGAGGAGCACAAGGCTCCAGACAACACAGCTCTCAGGGTAATAGGGACACACAAACCTCTCCACAACGATAAGGTGATGGTTCCCAGAGAGGGCAGATTATATTATAATAATTGATTTTTAATTTGTATTCAAAATTATATTGGCCAGCCCAAATTATGCGTCGGTCTACCAGGAAAACACTCGGTATGCCATATTGCCAGTCCTACAGGACTACAAAATAACATGGTGAATGTAAGAAATGTTATTTATTTAAGGTGTATTTATCAACAGATATATTTTGAGGCTTTGTCACTATTATGGTATATGATACAGCTGGAAATAACATTGTACTGACCAGAGGCTTTACAGTCTCTTAAAATATTAATAAGCAGCTTTAATGGTTAGTGCCTGCCCTGTACTGTAACAACCACAACCTTCCCAAGGCTCTTGTACATGTCCTATTCTAATGTCAACAGCCTGCACCTGCAGTTGAGTCAATTCCTAGAGGTAATAGCTTAGCCAGAGGCAGAGGCTTATTACTGGACAGGTATACAGCTTTCCAGCAGTGTTAGGTAAAGGTTAATACCACATGTGAAACTATAGCAAAATACACATGCTAAACTATTAATTATACCTGTACCAGCAAATGTCAAAGCAATTACTGTCAGAGTGAAGTACAATGTCCAATATGTTTGTGAGACAGCATGTTATAGATACAAGAGGACAGACAGAGATATAATAGAGAGAGATGTTAGATGAAGAGAGGTATGGGAGTGTAGGGGTAATTGAGGGAGAAACTTCTATTTATAGTGTGATATGATTAAATATGTATATGCCACTGGGAGGCAAATCCTTATGCTCACACACACACACACACACAAAGGTGAGAGATAGGATATTGTTATTTTCTTTTTTTGCCTGGCCATTTTTATAAGTTGCCAGCTGACTCATGCAATGTACTGTATGTGCATGTGCAAGCACACGTATTTATAGTTGTCTCTCTGTGTCTCTTTCTCGCTCTCTCTCTCTCTCTCTCTCTCTCTCTCTCCCTCTCTGGGGTGGTCGAGAACGGCAGACAATCAGGGCTCCACAAATAGTGTATATCACGCATGCTCAGATATTGTGATTACCCCACCTTTCGTATTTCTCTCTCTCTCTCTCTTTCTCTCTCTCTCTCTCTCTCTCGCTCTCTCCCTCGCTATTTCTTTCATACTACTGGTGTAGCTGGAAGATATCTGTCTCAGCGCTGAGCTAAACGGAAGACGGTTGAGATCAACCAAATTCCCACCAGTAGAGGTTTGTTAGCTCATTCAGTAGGCATATGAAGAGCATTAACCACAGAAGTGATGGGGAAACGGGCTGGTCTCCGCCTGGCCAGACATAAGCAGGTGCAAGGAGAATGACTTGGGTGCGCGCGTAGTGAAGTTTACCAGACAGAGGTCCGTTTGTTACGAGAAAGGTAAGTGAATTACAGTCGTTTTTTAATCTACCGTGTAATTCTCCCGCAGGAAAATTTACGTAAATGGAAATCGTTATAGGACATCGATTTTGCAATTTACGATTTGCATCCCTTGCCATTTCGACCGGTGCTGCGTGTGAGGGAGTAGTAGGCTACAGTATCTAGTCTATACACGCTCCATTCATGATTTCGTTCTGGTTTGGTCGATTTGCTTTGCTTAGGCGCAACGAAGACGGACATAATGTTGCCAGCAGGGCGATAATAACTACACAGTGTCTTTTTATTTTATTTTATTTGATCACTTAAAAATAAAATATATGTTTTAAGTAAAACAAAACGCGCCTTACTCAATCTGCTGCTGTCGCGGGGGGAGAGTATCAGCGAAGAAGACAAACTAGATATAGCCTAATAACCTTGAATTAACACACGATGACGCACGCGTTGTACGCAAACCGAACGCACGCGAAGCATTGCGTAATAGCTGTTATTTTCATTTGATCTTGTAGACGTAAAATAACACGATGTCGTCTGACTGCTGATATAACTAAGTCATAGATATATGGAACTGCCATGATGATAGTCTTGCATTTTCAGGCACGTTAACCTGGAATATGCACGTAGGACAATATGGCTAGCTATAGGCTTAGGCTATAAATATAGGCCAAATCAATTATTTCCAAAACACATATTGTTGTAGATTAAGAGTTGTTATCTATTTATTTAAAAATAGACTAGTCTATATCTATATTTTGTCTTAAAGTGGTTCATCATAACAAAATACTGATTTTACCTGTCAGTTCAAAGAACCTCAAATCTGATTCTTACTTGAACTGGTCTTGTCTGGTTTTGGGTAGCACACACTGACTTTAGGTGTGTATAGGTGTGAAATTATCTTTTTAGCCTGGCTGCTTATAGCATTGCAGGGGCAGTCTGCATCATCCAGAATGATAAATTACACCCATTGACTGTTTGAGACACTAGAACACACAGAGAGGATGCAATCACATTGATTTTTCCATCTTCAAATATCTCATCAGCCATCAAACTTGTGACTATTTCAATATTTCATATTTTAATAATGGATAACTGTTTGGCTAGCTAATTGGCTAGCTAATTAGCCTATATGTATATAGCCTATCAGTGACTTGCTCAGAACTAGAGATATTTGCTCAGGACTACCGAGCAAGGATGTCAGAACTAAAACCCGTAAAAAATGCTGGTGCAATGCAGTTTTTAATAAAATTAATTTGTTTTTCATTGTGTCCATGAAAAACAGTTTGTATGTAAGCTTGCATACAATAAATTGAATTGAGTCAGAAAGGGTTACAAAATTAATGAATACTGGTGTAAGACTAACAGTAGAGCATCACTATAATCACGATAAGGCTGATAGGTGTGATGTAGTAATGAATGAGTATGTGAATCAAACAGTGTTATATTGCCTGCATGGCCTCTCTGTACTGCAGGGGATATTTACTACCTTTATTATAAGTTAGTCATCCATGAAGCATGAAATCCACTGGGGACAATGTGAGAGAAATAGTGGAAGGAGTGAGACAAAGTTTTCTGCTGCCAGCCGAGACAGTGCGTCAGCATTAATGCATTGATACAGTACTGTTTAGACTAGATGTTTAGAAGGTAGACAATCTAGTATTTGTTTCACGCTGTCTCACATTGATGAGCTCTGAGAAAGAATATCAACTGAAATTATTAGACTTCAGTACAATGCTCATCTGCCATTAGTCCTATAGACATGCTGATGTAGACTTAATGTGAAGGATCATTGTTTTGATTTGAGCTCGACATTAGCAAGCGTTCACAAGAACGACTGACCCTGTTCTTAAGAGAAAGAGGTTTTGCTGATGTAAGCGTAAGTACATGTATATGTGACTCCCTGCCCTGCAGGTGTTCTCTGAGGCATTACCATGGAGTCCTCTCACCTCCTGAGTGGTGCCAAGAAAAGAGTTAAGATCCACCCTCACACAGTCACAGCCAAGTACGCCACACACACCCCATACTCCCCCCAGCCCAGCATACACACACACTTCCCCCAGCCCGGGGACGAAGGCTACGACGACGCGCCCTCCTTCGAGGACTTTGGCTCTTTCGTGGAGGAGACGTCCGACAGGAAGAAGCTGACTGAGGACAGGAAGTGGTCGCGGACTCTGTTTGGATCCAGGGAGAAGGACACGCCCGCCAAGGCCCATGCCTCGGTGGGAGGCGAGGGGAGCGAGGGGGGTCCCGGGCCAGTCAAGGCGTCTGGGAGGGGAGTAGGGGAGCAGCTGGCCAGCTTTGGGGAGGCGTCTGTGTCGGCGTCGAGGCTCACTTGGGTAGCGCTGCTGGGCGCTGCGTTGGCTCACGGCTGCCTCATTCTGCTGACCCGCCTGGCTTCTGATTGGTTCAGCCTGGGCCCCCTCTTCCTGCTGTTTGTCCGCTCTGTGGCGCAGCTGGCCTCTGTGGCCGTACCACTGCACAGGGGGGAGAACCCGCTGGGGCCGGAGGGCTACCGCCTGCGTCTCCTCTGCTACGGCACGGCCTACTCCCTCTCCCTCTGCTGTGCCTACGCCTCCCTCAGCTTCGTGTCCCCGGGAGACGCCACTACCACCTGGCGCCTGGCCACCACAGCGCTGTCGGCCATCTTGGCCTTCCTGCTCCTGGAGGAGAGGCTGGGATTGGCTGACGGCGTCACCGTGGGGGCGGGGCTGTGTGGCCTGGGCCTGGTTCTGCTTCCGGCGGGGGACGACACCCTGGGCAACCCCGCGACCGACCCCGAGGCATTCTGGCGGGCGGCGTTTGGCTGGTCCCTGGCGGCGCTGGCCGGGCTGTGGATGGCCCTGGCGCTGGTCAGCTATCGCTCCCTAAAGGAACGCGTCGCAGTGGGCACCGCTCTGTTCGCCGTCAGCTGGACGGGCTGCCTGCTGGCCCCGGCCTCCATGGCTCTGGTGCAGGAGGGCTGGTCGTGGCCCTCGCAGGCCCCATCCTGGGCCTTGGTCCTGGGGCTGGTCACGTGCTCAGTGTTGGCCTTCCTGGGAATGACCCACGGCCTCACCCGGCTCCACCCAGCCCTGGTCTCCGCCTCTCAAAGCCTGGAGGTGCCCGTCGCCATGGCGCTGCAGCTGGCCGTGCTGTCGGGGGCTCCCGCCGCCCCCGCCGTGGTGGGAGACGTAATGGTGGTGCTGAGCGTGGGCTGGCTGGTGGCCATGAAGCTCCTCCCCTCTCGCGGAGGTGGGCGGAGGCAGAGAGAGGAGTATGAGGAGATTCTGGACTCACCCATCAAATAGACGGATCCTCTGTCTATTCTATAGTGTCATCTCTCTCTCTCTGTCTCTCGCACTCTCTCGCTGTCTTTCTCTCTCTCTCTCTCCCCCCTCTCTCTCTCTATCTGTCTCTCTCACCCACACCCTCTCCCTCTCTCTCTTCCCTGCTCTCTCTAATCTCATATCATCTTTCCCTGGCCAAGCCTCTTCGACGAGGTTGCTTGATGCGAGACTAAGGACTGCTAGATTAGTGTACATATGTGAACAGTGAATGCCTACAGGAGACTGTATCTATTTTGTATTGTCCTCTTTGCTTATTGGGAAAGTGCCAATATTGTCTTGTCTGTTACGGTGCTTATGTGATGTGACATTAAAATCTCTGTGGTAAGCTTGCTACTGTCTCTCTCTGAAGCCGCCGAGATCTAATCAGGGACTGTGTGTGTGTGTGTGTGTGTGTGTGTGTGTACAGTATATTGGCTACATCATTCAGCAGTGTAATGTAATTTATTGTTATAAACCAGCTGAGATGGTATCTGCTGTTGGCTGCTATAGCGAGAGCTAGGTGATAGAGATAAGGAAACTAAAAGAGAAAGTGTAGGTGTAGGCCTTCAATATGTAAGACATTAAACAAAATGATATGAAGAATATAAGAGACTTTCAATATGTAAGACATTAAACAAAATGATATGAAGAATATAAAAGACTTTAAATATGTAAGACATTAAAAAATGTAATGTAAAAATGTGAGACCTTCAACAGGCTCATAACAATGAGATGAGTGTGGAATAAGGAATGTTGAAAGAGAAAGAAGGTTAGCAGAAACGTCAAAGAGAAAAAAGACAGCTTGATGGCTGTGGTGATGGCTGCTGTTCTGATAGTAGTGTTCTGTGGGTGTATAAGGACCAGGGAGATGACAGTCATTCGCTATAATAAGTAGCTGTCGAAGCCAAAAGCTCTCTTGCTTCCATCTGCCCCCCATAATTAGCATGCTTCACTTACCCTTGCTTTCATGATTCAGCCCCCACCTTAGCCATTAAAGGTTCTATGCCAGCTATGCCTATGCTAAATGCTATCTGTCAACATGGCAACCCTCGCTACCAGCAACCAGCTCTGTGTATCTAAAAATAGTGTACTTACGAAACCAACTGAATCTCCATCTCATGTGAGTGTACATGGTTAAAATCATCTATTACATAAGCAATATATACGGTACTGTATATAGCTACAGCTATACACAATACATGAATACAATGTATATATATACATTATTTATTTGTATATCATGTATGTCAAGTCCTTATGTTGGTCGAAACCACTGCTTATTTCACTATTTTGCCACTATTAAAATACTGTAGTCTACCTTAGATTGTGTGTGTGTGTGTGTGTAATTGCAAAGGGAATATGAGATTATAAATAGCCGTTATTATAAATAGTCTTCCTTGTCTAGTCTTCATTCTGGTCTTCTGTACATTGTAACCCCGTCATTTAACAAATAGGCAAGAATGACTTCAGGACACCCAGCTGCAGATTTATAGGGAACACACACACACACACACATACACACAAACAGCGGCATAAAGCTGTGACATCAAAAGACCCAATTAAAAACACAAAGTATACTATATATCTTTTTTGATTTAAAAAAATGATTTTCTTTCTAATCTTCTCTCAAGCTGTATATTTCTCTCTCTCTTCCTATCTGCCTGCCTATTTGGATGGCAGTTGCAGTGAATTGAAAAGACTGGTGATTTGGGAACACAGTGCACAACTTACAGTATGTTCCAACTTAATTACACCATTACACTGAACCAGATGGAAAGTAGTCATCACATCATTCACTGTGTGGTCCACAACAAGTGTGTGTGTGTGTGTGCGTGTGTGGTTACAGCTTACAGCTCTGGCCTGAGTTCAGCACTCATAAACAGTTCATCATTAAAGCAACTAATGGGAGAGCCCAGCCAGAACACTTGAACACATACCCTGACACACTTTATCCTCGACTACAGCAGACGCTCGGAAGCAGGCTAGTATAAAGCCAGCAAGTCTGAGACACTTAAATTAACAGCCATGCAAAGTATCAATGTACACACCCACAGGAACACTATATAATGGGTTCATTACAGTGTAGGAGGAGGGCGGAACACTTCACTGGATTAGCCAGGATGTTTAATGACTTTATTTACAACACGTTTATATTTAGCCACGCTACTAGAATAAAAACGTTATAGACTCTTATAAAAAAGCATAAAAACACAAATGTGCAAAATAATTTTAATAATAAAATTTTACAAATATATAAAACACATTTTGGAAGCTTATGTCTTGTTCTGTGTCCTGTCCTTCCTCAGTCATCCCATTTGCTCCACAAGTCTTCTGAGCTTCATGTGCGCCGCCTGTAGCTCCAGCGCTATGGCAACCAGGGCCCTTTCCATTCGGGCCGTGTCCATTGCCGGCATCTCGTCCCGCTCCTTCGCGGTTGGTTGGGGTGGCTTCACCCCTGCCCCACATCCCACCCCTAAACGTTTCTGCCCCTGCGTCATTGGTCCTGTCTCGCTGTCCGTCACCTCGGCCGGCCCACCCAACCCTGCCATGCTACCTTCCTCCCCCAGCCTCTTCAGCCTCACAGCCTGCTCCTGGAGGAGCTGCTGCATGGTGGCATTCATTCTGCTCTCCCTCTCCACCACCTCCTCCCTGAGCTCCACCAGGCCTCGCTCCAGCCTGGAGCTCGCATGCTCCGCCTGCCCACGGCACGCTGCCTCCAGGCTGGGTAAACACTGCTGGCAGGTCCCCTGGGCCAGCTGTTGCACCAGGGCCTTCCTGAAAGAGGCTGAGTTCCCACAGCAGCGCTCCAGGGAGTCCAGCAGCATGTTCTGCCTCCTGTGGGAGTCCTCCAGGGTGATGAAGAGCTGGTCCCAGCGGGAGAGCTCCCTAGCCTGGCACGGAGTGAGCGGGGAGTTGCCTATGTACACCACCCAGAGGGGTTCATCCATTAAACAGCAAATAGGCTGTTATAATATCAACACAATATACAATTCACATTCCCTTGATGATTTATACATCAGCTATTGACTGATTACAATCAAATACAACAAAGGCAGTGCCATTGTCATTCCAAACATGTTTAGGTCACTCCAGTTGTGGATGTTTATACCAATGCATTTAGTTGCCAAATGTACATTTAAAATGCTAGTTGCTGATTGGATTGACTTTCTATGACCCTTTCTATGCACTTTCTTTCTCCCACACTTTCTATGCAAGGAACTGCATAGAAAGGAATGACAATAAACTTGATTAAATTATCTATCTACATACATACTGTATTAGTAGACTACTGTACATACCATAAGGAACAGGAGGAACCAAAATCTAGACTCACCCTCCTCTTGGTCCTGACTGATCTCGTTGTCATAGTCTGTGTAGCTCATTTCATGCTCCGCTGGCTCCAGACACACCGAGGGACCCAAGCAGCACAGCAGGCACAGTGCACGGTAGAGCCTGAACATGCACATCATTGCCTGAAATGAACAATCTACAAGCTGCTAGAAGAAGGAAGAGTCTGTGTTCCTTTTCTGCTTTAGCCAGTGTGCTTCTCTCTCTCTCTCTCTCTCACTTTACCCTTTACCATAAACCTCCCCACTCTGAGCCAGCTGTTGCCAGTACAGACTTATAAACTCAACACTGGCGGGGTTTAAAGGGAACAGAATAGGTGGGTATTGGGTAAATGTGGATGACTAATTTGGGTGGGGGTGACATTGTGTCCAACCCCAACCTGAGAGCACTGATTGTGGGATGGGAGAGGAAGCCAAAGGGGGTGGGAGTGCAGGAGGGTCGTCGCGAGCTGAGGTGGACTATTAACAATGCTTCTTTTATAGTTACTATTGGTTGTGGTGCAGGAGTTAAAGCTGTGTTAAGTAAGAGTTTCACCTCAATACAATTCTATTACCTTGTTTACATTGAGTTGTTTTGGGCCTCTGTCTGTTTGCCTGATGTCTGCAAGTGTTGTTCAATCAGTGGAGAATGAGGTCGAGATCTCCCTTCAATGCCATAGGGTGCTCCCTCAGATGCTCCACCCCACACATTGGAAACACATTGCGAAGCCTAGGGCATTGTTTTTGTGAGCGGTGTTCGCCACTTTGTTTATGTTCCTATTTACAAAGCCAGGGATGTGTAGAGGTGCCATATTATTTGTTTCAGCACACACAGAGAACGGTAAGATAGTGAAATGAGAGGAGATATTAGGTGGATTTGACAAAAAGTGTATTAGCTTACAATCGCATATAGACTTTTAATGCACTTAATGTAATGTAATGGTAGTGGCTGAGGTGGGATTGTAAAGAGAGAGAGAGAGAGATAGATAGAGAGAACTGGGGTGACCGAGAGGTGAAAGAAGCAGTACTACAGTACTGGTCTTACAGTAAAGTAACACAAGGCAATTTGTACAGTCACATTTGACTTCGACAGCACAGCCCACCCATACGGTTTCCCAAGGTCTGACAGACTATTTCTGTTGCTCACAATCTCAATTTATACTAAACCATGAGTCATTCCTGTATATCTAAAAGAAAACCTGATGACATGGGCATTTTGCAGACTTTTATCAACCTCGGTTGATTCGTATCCTACATATCTGGGACTGTGGGATCAATGTTGTTGCTAAGCAACCCCCCTAACCCTCTGTGCTTGCTGGCTGTGGTTGTAATTGGTCGCCTGGCAACACTGTCTTGAACAATGAAGATTGTAGATTGGGGTTTCTGCAGTGAAAAGAGCACAGCTGTGGCTAACAAATGTTAACAAGCACAAATTGAACAGCAAGGTTAGAGGAAAAGCCTTGGCCTCATCTCCTCACAGCTCCACACTGGCCTGTCTGTTACTGTCACTGCCTGTCAGGGGGAGATGCAGGTGGAAATGTATGATTACAGGTTTATAGCAGGAAAGGTAGAGGGCATAGGTTGACAGACAGATGGACAGACACATATAGACAGACCCTGGCCTGCGCTAACCTATAAACATCTGTGTTCAGCAGGCTTGTTAGGCCTGTTGTTAATAAAGGTCTCCAAGGCTTCCTTCATTAAAATAATAATATATAATAAATAATAATAATAATAATATTGATACATTCAATTTCAGGACGCCTTTCAAAACACTCAAGGACATCTTTTGTACACAGGCAAATATAAGTTCAATATAAAACATTTGGTTAAGATAAAGTATATATATATAAATATATGTCATAAGATTCATGGCATCGATGAAACTTTCACTGCGTGCAAAACAGCTGTCAAGTTGTCAATTTTGTGTATGTGTGTGTGTGTGTGTGTGTGTGTGTGTGTGTGTGCTTGTGTTGTGGGCACCTGCACTATAATCCTTTGTCTGTGTGTGTGGCTGCATGTGTGTGTGTGCACACACACACACACACGTGTGTGTTGTGGGCACCTGCACTAAAGTATGATCTTTTGTCTATGTGTGTGCGTGCGTGCGTGCGTGCGTGCGTGTGTGTGTAAAAGACAGATGGTACTATCACACTCTATTCATCTGTACCTGCCCAAGATGTTCCATTAGTCCTCAACCTATCTGGGTCATCATCACGTGTCTCCATAAGAGTGGAACAGGCTTTGTCAGCAGATGGCCGACAGCAACACCTGCACACGCTGCTCACGGTAACACACGCACACGTGTGGCCTGGTTGGCTGGGTGACAACTAACAGTAGCAACTAACAATGATTTCCTTATCTTTATTTTAGAGCAGAGAGAGAGAGAGAGAGAGAGAGAGAGAGAGAGAGGGGACCGCATTTAATAGAATAATGAAGGGAGGGGATAGAACAGAAAGGGAGGGAGGGAAGGAGGGAAGGAGAGGGAGGGGGGGCTCTGCTCTGGCCTTGAATACAAGACAGACAAATACAACTGGGCAAAATAGGCGTTGCCCGCTGAATTTAATTTGGGAATAATAGAAGATTTAAAACAGCAAGAGGACTTGAATAATGAATGAGCAAGACAGCAGTGCTTACACACTAGGCTCAGCCAACCGGAGAGCGCTTAATGAGAACTGTGTGGTTTGCTGGAGTGGTTCTGCCATGGTGAAGAATCACACACATGTAGTGCATACTATAAATGATACTTACTACTTTATTTGTTTCTATTATGTTAATTTGACATAAATGTAATTTCTAATCAGCATTAAAATATTATATTAGTTCATGAAAATGGAATATACATTAAATCATACACACAACTACCCTGAAATCTTGCTATAGTGCAGCTGATGACTATAGCAAAAAATATGAGTCTATATTCCCCAGGCAGAGGGAAAGAACTGCACTAACTATATATAGTTCTGGACATCATCTGCCTGTCGACCATTTCCTCAACAGATGATTCACTCAAGCTAACCTGCATGTGACAAAAAAACATTGCTTGACTCATCATTTTCATGTCTTCCTGAGCAGCAACGGATCCCAGCAATCAACTGGAAAATACTAAACTGATGGTACACAGTAAAACTATAAAATAAGTGGAAAACGGTGAAGAGATTTCCACAGTATTGGCCAAAAAGCAGCACACACACGCACACACTCGCACACACTCGCGCACACTCGCGCACACACACACACACACACACACACACACACACACACAGTACCAGAGCACAAATCCTCTCACACAGCATGTTGCTGTAATTGTCATCATAGGCAATGATGCTATAATGACGTTAATATAAATGTAATGGTAGCAGCCAATGAATTGTGCCAAGATGAACCAAAATGCACACACACACACACATAATAACCTAATTAACAATGAAACACAAGGGGTAGAATAGAAACTGAACAGAAACATGGAACACAAGGAAAACACAATGGGGAAATATGAAACGTGGACTAGACAGAAAGAGATGGGAATACAAGACAGACAACAGCAGACAAACTATACATGTGTTTATCATATATGATATTATCACACATCTAAATAATGTGATGTGACAAGTCATTGTGTATTGTGCAACATCTCACTTTGCTAAGTGGATAGATGTCTGTACAGTTGTGTGCTTTGTTATTGTATTAAAACCATTAACCTATAAGGAATGTCCCCACTGCGGCATTGAAGTGTCATAGGAATTCTTTTGGTGATGCCCTGACTGAATTATTAAGATCATTGGCTGATTAAGATTACTATAAATAAAACTATGTGTGTGTGTGTGTGTGTGCGTGCATGCGTGTGTGTGTGTGACACAAACAAATTCCTTGCCAATCTGAGATGAGATACATATGTAGTTTAATGTGCATTTCCACATATTTCCTTTCAGGTGAATCATGTTCAGGTCGTAGTCTCAGCCAGCCGCCCTTCAACACCAGCTCAGTGGTCAGACCACTGATCTGGTGTAAATACTGTTACAATACAGACCATACACAGCAATACTGTACATATTTCCATATGTGGACAAAGAGTGGTGATTACATCACCAACCCCTAGGGCTTGTTTGTTTGTTTGTGTGTGTGTGTGTGTGAGTATTTGCACAGAGGGTCCCACTGTAATCCTGAACCAGTAAAGAGCTGCTTTCAAGCAGAACATGAACAACATGTACATGGAAGCAGATATCAAGTTGGCCCAGTAGCGTTTGAAAGTAAATGCAAGTGCATTACACTGTTTATATATCATTTGTGGTCAAGAGCAAAAGTTCACTGAAGTATATAATATACAACAATGTAAAATAAAGTTTGAGGTATATGGCATCTGAAACACGTGTGTGTGTGCACGTGTGTGCTATATGCTGTATGGTGTACTGTACAGTATCAAGTTAGTGTACCCATGTTACCTCCCTGAGGCCCTGAAAACACACACACACACACACACACACACACACACCTACAAGTGGCCTGGATTGGAAAATGATCTCATCACGAGTGAAGAGTGAGGGTTAACATGCATGTGTGTACACACGCACACACACACACACACACACACAAAGGTTTGTTCTTAGTTCTCATGTATTGATGTTTAGCACATTAAATATTAAAAAAATACATGAATAATCTGAGGGCGCAACAATCCCAGCCAAGTGCCAAGAGAGAACATATGCCATCTACTACCACTAGAGAGTGCTAAGAGCATTATCTATGTTGCCTAAAAGGAATGTCTTCTATAGCAAAGTTAAGGAAATAAATGTTATTTCCATGGCTCTGGTCTATAGCGTTAACCTATAACCTCTGGTGAGCCTACATTGAAACTGTTTGTAAAGGGCTGCTACTTGGCAGCTGATTGGATGAACCATCAGAGGCCTGCCCCGTCCATAAAACAAGTTTAGAAAAGTGGGGATTAAAGTCCAAAGCCTTTCTTGAAAGAACCTAACAAATCAGTTGAGGCTAAAAGTGGGTCCATAAACCTCAATTCAAGTTCACATAATCAGACTAATTCGAAACAGGTTCAGATAGTCAAGATAATACATTGTGACGGCCCTGCTTTGTTTTAGCAGGCCTGTGGTCCTTATTGGCTGTATAGACCATAATTAAGCTAATTAAGGGCACCTGGGCATGTCACTTATATAGGTGTGTTGCAGCACACTGTCTGTGTGACCCTCCTGGCACCACACATGCTCTTTGTTGGTTGGTTAGCATGCAACACGCACCACATATATTCAGTACATACACCTACAGACATTCACACCTCATTCTGTGTTATTCTGTGAGTTAGTTAAGAGTTTGGTTTGTTGGTTTACGGCCCTTGAGCCAGGGCGTAACAGCTCGCTATTCTTAAACCTCGCATTGTCCTAAGGCCAAAACGACCCCTAATGCAATTCTGGACTGCAGGAAAGCATAGCCCACGCAATGTCCAAAGGCCAAAATGACCCTCAACGCGATTATGGACTGCTGGAAAGTGTAGCCCACGCGCTGTCCTAAGGCCAAAATGACCCACATCGTCAGTTCGACTCCAGCTGAGGGACATGCCACATACATAGGGGAATTGTACATGTGTGTTCCCTCTCTTTCGCTCTCTATTGGTAAAAGACAGGAGGGCCCATGTGCTTTCAGTTCTATCTTTACAAAAGTCGCTAGAAGAGACGCTGCCCCCGACTGTGCATACGGGCGGACATGCTGGAATGTTAGCACACTCGCTGTCCTCAGGCCAAAATGACTCCCAACGCGATTCCGGCCTGCTGGAAAGTGTAGCCCTTGCGGTGTCCCAAAATGATCCACATTGTCGCTTCCAGCCGGGGGACACCACCGGCATGAGAAAGCAGTGTCAAATGTGCCCGCCAAAGAAAGACTCTAAAACCATCACGCTGTGTTGCGGCTGTAGGAAATATAACCTGGAAAAGCTGCACCCCCAGACTGTTCAACATGCACCAACGGGGAGCCTTAGCGAAGTCGGGTCCGATTGACCCAGGGTGCACGCAGTGTACGCAGAAAAGCACGATGGCTACACAAAGAATGAGGACAATGTGAAGGCTAATCTTTAAATCATTGTTGTTGATGTTGCATTTGTCATGTCCCAGCATGTAAAGCAAAGTCCCACTGAGATTTGAACTCAGATCACTGGATTCAGAGTCCAGAGTGCTAACCATTACACCATGGAAGGGATAACATAAAGTGTAATCTCTACTTGTTTTACTCATTGAACATTTATTCATATATTCCCTGTAAGAGTAAATGATTAACTGTTCCATCTAAATACTGCTTTTGTTATGTTGCGCCGTGTAAAGCTATACTTCCAACGAGATTTAAACTCGGATCACTGGATTCAAAGTCCAGAGTGCTAAACATTACACCATGGAACTTCTTGCATGGTTTCAGTCTATTGATGTCTCAGACCTGTGAGAAGTCTCGTGATTGATAACATTTCTTTTTAGGATGTATTTTTGTTGAAGGGATAACATAAAGTGTAATCTCTGCTTGTTTTACTAATTAAACATTCATCAATAGATTGCATTATTTCCCTGTGACAGGAAATCATTAAGTCTTCCTTGTTGATGTTGCATTTGTCATGTCACAGTGTGTAAACAAGGTCCCACCAAGATTTGAACTCAGATCACTGGATTCAGAGTGCTAACCATTACACCATGGAACCTCTTGTAGAAGAATGTTTAAACAGTTTTTCTTTAGTTTAATAAAAACTAATAATTTATTTCTACAATAATAAAAGTACTTGCCCTTCCGTCTAATTATTAACCATTTGAAGGAACATTTTGAGAGATACTGTAACTTTGAAGTAAGCATGGCTAGCATAGCTGCCTTCCAAGCAGTTCCGGCAGGCAGGAATTTCACTGGTGGTCACTTTGGGCTTAGGCGAGTGCGTGGGGTACACTTTCCGGCCGGCAGGAATTGCATTATGGGTCACTTTGGGCTTAGGCAAACGCGTGGGGTACACTTTGCGGCCGGCAGGAATTGCATTATGGGTCACTTTGGGTTAAGGAGAGCGCGTGGGGTAAAACTTTCCCCTTTCCGGCCGGCAGGAATTGCATTATGGGTCACTTTGGGCTTAGGAGAGCGCGTGGGCTAAAACTTTCCAACCGGCGGGAATTGCATTATGGGTCACTTTGGGCTTAGGACAATGCGAGGGTTAAGCAGCCGAGAGATATAGAACATAGATCATAATCAATGGTAAAGATGGCCAAGGAGCAGAGCTATATTAACTATATGAAAACATTAAACATAATATTTCCAAGAAAGGGTCATTTATCTGCAGTAAATTGTTGAACAATTGAATGCAAAAGCATAGTTATAATGTTCTTATTAATATTTCTTATTACATCTATTACAATTAACTATTGTAATAGATGTTGCTTTAACTGTAACCAGGGATGGGCACAAATACATCAAAATAAACTACAAAATAGGAGAGACCGGGGATGGTTGTCACACGTTTTACTCTTGCCAATATTTCTCAGCACCAGTAAATTACAGAATCATTTCAATATTGGTCCAAAGCTTAAGGTCTTGGGTATAAACTAATATTGTTTACATCCATGTAATATGTTTTAACGTGAAGTAATAATCCATACAATACTCTTGAGAGAGTGTGATGTGGGGTTGGTTGTCATTGTGCATTCCAATGATAATTGGAACAACAAATTAAGATTCTTTTTAATTTAGTGATACAAGATATTTCAAATGTTCTTAACATAATTTGTAATGTATTAATCTATAAAGTTCTTGCACTATGTTTTTATACCCCATTGTGTTTAATTTGATGTTTATTTTTAATTAATCCACAGAGGCAGGCATACATATTAAGGCTTTTAATAAAGCCATCAGTCCTTAATGAAACATGACCTATAAAATGTAACAAAACGTTTGTAACGTATTTGATTGTATTTGTTTGTGAATAATTAGTAGGGTAATCATGTATAATCTTAGTTGAATTTGACATACCAAAACTTTGGCCAAGACACCAAATGTTTGGTATACCCATAGAATACATGTCATGGGATTTGTAGTGACCACCATAGAAACCAATTTAACATCACATACAATTAGTCTTTAGACCAGAGGGAAGAGTGGCCCCTACTAGGGTATCTTGCTCAAGCACGCTTACAGGTAGGTCAACGCCAAGGATCAAACCCACAACCTTCTAGCTGGGTGCACAACACCCAGACCACTAGCCTATCCTGCACATGTATTGCCCTGTGTCTCACTGCCTTTAGCATTACATCAGCTTGTATCTCCCTTCTTGGCCTCTTTTAAAGTTGGTCACCATTTTTCTACCAACAAAAATTAAACAAAGGGTTACTATATTTATAAAGCTTCCATTGATATACCCTGGGGTTGGCTGTCACATTGTGACAACCAGCCCCATCTGAACTCTTGAGAAAAATGTTTAGCTAACAACCACATGATATGACCTAGCATTTTATAAATATACTGAAACTATAACTATTCCCTGCCATTCTTAAACAAAAGTTTAACTAGAGATACACTATGTACAAAGCTACAGAAGGAATTTTATACAAAAGTAAATATTTACTCTTACACATCAAAATGTGAAATGATTCCCTTACGCCAAGGTAATTAGCTCTCTATACATACTGACAATATAAATTAACTCATACAAAGAGATCACACATTTGATAAGAAACATGTTACACAATGCCCCCTAGTTTGGCTGTAATAAGCTCTGTGACAACCAACCTGTGTGACAACCAATCCCGGTCTCCCCTACAGCAGCCATGCCAATGTATCAAAATAAACTAGCCTACTGTATTTTTGTATTGAAATCACCTCAAAAACCTATCAATTGGCATTTGATGTAGCCTAACCATTTACATGTAAACTGACTCATGGTTAGCCTACTGTAGTTAAAGGTAGTTAGTCAAAACAAAAACACCTATGCCTTCAATGCCATAGGGTGCATCCTCAGAAGCACACATCGTAAAAATATTGTGAAGGCTAAGATTGTGTTGTGTGCGGTCGGCGCCATTTTGATTGTGTTACTATTTACCTATTTACACAGTCAGCACTGGATTATTTGAACAAACAGCAAACCATGAGGGAAATATTTATTGAATTTGACAAAAGTGTATTAGTTTAATAAATGAACAAAGTTAAACTTTAAGAGAGAGCTCAGCCAATCAGCCAAGCAAACAAAAAGGCAGTGGGGAGGGGCTTCCAAGCCAGATTCAGATTCTCTTTAAATTTTGTTGACCTTTTTGTCCCGCTGACTATACCTATATTGGCCAATGTATCAGAGCAAACAGGTGATCAAAACAGTGTTATCAACGCAGATTGGTTAGAGGCTGTCCAATTGTTTAAAAATTAACTATGGGTCTACTATACACCAAGTAGGAGGCAACGACTATTAACACTTCTCAATGGAGCGTGGTCAGACTATATTCACAGTGAATATTGTAACAGGGTAATTCTCCAAAGTTTAAACCACCTGCGTCTGCAAGATTTGTGTTGGGTCCAGTGGACCAGCGGGATCCCAATCCCAAACCAGTCATAGAACTATATAATGTAAGAATGGTGCTAATGTAGACAATAAAGTTGCCTACTTGTTTTAACCATCTCTACTACAGAACAGTCAGAACAGCTACATCAAAATACACATATCTGACAACAGCATCTAATTGCTAACAATGACATCAAACATTAGGCAACACAATATCCCCTTTCAGTGTACATTAACTCGGCCAGCAGAAAGTACAGGTGTGTTTTCAGGTGTGGTGGTCAAATCTTCCACCAGATATGTGTCATTATTAAATGCCTGGCTAGGCTGCTAGATATAACGTCTTCTTCATTAGGTCCTGGTCCTGATCCAGCTGTTTGAGAACCACTAACAAGTATATTGGACAATGGGGTGGCTACTTGTTCCTTTGGATTCTAAGGGCTGGCTAACAGTTTCCTGGGATGTTGAGGGGGCATTGCAGTACCGGTACAGTGTAAGTTTGCTACACAATAGTTGTGATGGTGGCTTAATCCTGTCGTAGGGTCGTAACTGACTACATGGCTGGTAGTGGATGGCTCATTAAATGCACTGCTGGCAGCTGATTGCCAGTTATTGAGTACTGCAGGAAATCTGAAAGACAAAGCAGAAATCACCTTATAAAACTCAAATTGGTATTTGGTATTTTCTATGAACAATTTACTGTGGGAATCAACCTCATATAGCCCTGTATCTAAAGACCAAATGATAGACACCATCATTGGATAAGGTTTAGTATAATGCTGCCAACAGTTAGTTTCGAATAAAACATACTGATTACATTTTACTTGTATAAACTTGCTGGGCTAGTTTGACCCTATATGTAATCATTTCCAAAAGCACTGATATAATCAGATCAGTTCATCCCGTTCTTGAAGCTATATGTTTTGTAGTGACACAGGACTATGTTCTGACAGCAAGGGTAGAGAGTCACACACCTGGCCTAAGATCCCTAGTGTGTTGGTGGCACTGGGCGTAGAAACTGGCCTGGGCTTCCACAAACTCAGTCAGGCTCCGCATATGGTTGGTCTGACAGGAACACGGAAGACATCAAAGTGAAGGCCCCAATAAATAATGTTAATTGCTTTTTCCTTTTTAAGAACAGAAAGGTGACGTTTGTGTGTGTGCGTGCACGCGTGCATGTGTGTGTGACAGTGTACTGTACAGTGTGTGCATACATGAGTGGTACTGATCCCATCTAGCAACTGTCTGGTAATATCTGCCTGTCTGTCAAACAGACTCTGACAGATTCTTAGCTCCATCTCTGCCTGTGGAGACAAACAGACACGCACATGCACACACACTCATTCATAACGTGTGCATCGCATGCTATTTCTACATGCACAAGCTCAAATTTGAATTAAAATGGAAGGTTTTTTTGTTTAGAGGATAAAGGATTTAACATCAAATGCTGTAAACATGAAAACATAGACCTACCTGAGAGATTTCCTGAGCCCACATCTGATTGTACGAATAAAAGAAAAATGAAGGGGGGGGATTTTGAATTCTGAAATATACTGTATATACAATGCTTTCTTTCTCAGAAGACATTGCACACGTCACAAAGAGCATGTTCTGCAGGATTGTGTGGTGTGCACGTTTGCTTGAGAGCGACAGTACAGACACTGACCTTGAGCCATTTAACACGCAAGAAACTAAACATATATGAGAAGTGAGTTCTGTAGTCATCAACCAGCGGGCTGCCATTGAGGTTCTGAAGGCGAGAGACATGCAGAGATTAAATCTGAGATGTTGATATAAGATAAACGATGCATGTGCATTCTGTTCAGTATAATAGCTTCACAGTAAATGTAGTCACATCAACTTATTTACATAATTACAATTCATTTAGTATACATGTTGTCATGGTAACGCACTCTGGCCTCTGTATCAGCCTGATGAGCTTTCCTCACTCTGGCCTTGGCGATGTCCAAGTCCAGACGCTTATTCACCAACAGTCTGTGCTCTTCCTAACAAACAAACACAAAAAAATAAACAGTAAAGTTAACAAAGTAATAAGAACAAAAAGTAACTAATAGGGAGAGGCGGAGCTTGTGAGAGCTGATGACTTTAGCCACACAGACCTGTATAGCTCTGTATTCTGTTTCTGTGAAGTTGCGCAAGGGGGTCAGGAAGTGGATGTTGGCACTTTGGATGAACTGCCTCTCTGCCTCTCCGATCTGTTTCTGAGCCTCTCCAAACCTTACTAATGCAGTCCCTACATGCATGCAAAGACATGTGCGCGCACACACACACACACACACGCACACACACACAAGCTATATTCAGAATACCTTCTCAGTAGTGTTAACATTTCTCAATATTACATTTAGTCACTGGGGCCAAACATTGAACAAGTCCTTGGCTCCTGCACACACACTCATAATGATGGGGCTTGTGCATATTGGGTCCAAACAACATAGTACTGTGTTTGGTGGAAAGTAAAGCAGTTTCTGCTTTAAACGTGGGATTTCATGGTGACTGGAAGCAAAACACAAATATTGTCTATGCACTACAAATACCCTGCCAAAAATCTAATCTACATAATGTATCTACTGTCAAAATCCAGTAAGGTCCTATAGCCTACATAAAAAAAGCTTAATTTTTGTGTGTTTTTACCTTCTCATTCTGGGCGTTGTTCTGAATGACACACACTCTCTCTCACTCTCACACACACACACACACATACACACACACACACACACACACACACACACACACACACACACATACTGTTCCCTTGAGGGGTTGGGTTAAATGCAGAGAACAGATTTCGCTACATGTATGTGTATGTGACAATAAAAGCACCTTTACACACACATGTACACATTAGGTTTTACTCACCGTATGGTGTGTTGGGTCCGATCTCCAGCCCTCCCTGAATCAGGTGGTTCCCGAGAACCTGGTGGGCTCGAGGTCGAGGCGGAGTCCTCCAGTCCAGCCGCTCATACAGCTGGTCCTCTAGCCTAGCTCCTGTAGGCCAGGGGTTACATGGAGGTCAAATAATGTAACCAATCACAGAGAGACACAGGGGACAACAGGCAGAAACTGGAGAAAAGAAGATGCCTACAGAGATATGTGCTTGATATGCACAGGTGTGTATTTTGAACATGTTTATTATGTCCCCCTCAATAACAACATGAAAAAAGCATTGGGGCCTGCCCAGCGATTTTAGTGTACAGTGATCTAGGGATAAAGGAAATCCATCTCCAGGGAATTCTCCTTTTTTTTTTCTTTCTTATATTATGGTTTTTATCATGTGCTATGTAGCCTATACTTTTTCATATTCATTTTTGTTTTTGTTGTATTGTTTATTTGTTTATTTAATTTAAATTTACCATAGACATTTTTTACAGCATTATTATTATATCTAGACATGTGTGCAAGACTGCATTCAATTGCATTTTATTACAAGAAACATCCTCTCAGTCCATTAGATGATAATGTAATGGTCATTCATCATCAATATAAGGCAAAGACAGGTGGACAGACATTAAATATTGTTGGAGCCTGAGAGGGCAATAAATAAATAAATAAATAAATAAATAAAAATGCTAATAACTTACTGGGACTAGGCTCTAACACAACCTCTGTCTGGGAGACTATTTGATCTGTCCATGTCTTGGTGGATTCTGCCCGGGCCAGGAGCTCTTCAAGACTCCAATCTAACGCTGTCTTCTCGGCTTTCCCCAGTGCCTCTTCAGTATACTGTAGAAGAAAAAGTTAGAATAAATTATAGCACAGCCTGCGAGGTAAAGAATAAAATCAGTTAGTAGCAGTGATTACATTGGGATTTTCTATGTGGGGGAGCCCTATTTTTAGTGAATTTGGATGTAGGCCTATTTTGTTTTGTATTAGGCTACACTAAGGTATTAATAATCTATCAATTTAGGAACTTCAGCTTCAAATCAAACAAATAGTTGGCTGTTATGCAAATAATACAATAAGGCTATAGTGTATATCTCAGGTAGGCTATGCTGTACTGTGAGATTGCTAACTTGTTCTCCTACCAAGGTATGCGTGTAGAAATGTGACCCTGATCTTATAGCCAATGTTCAGTCAGTGATTAAACAATAGTACAAATATTAAATTATTGAATTTTCATTGTCTGATACTAAGAAACATGTAATGTCCATAACCCCTTCCAATGTATGCAGGACCCTGTAAACATTACATCGAATTGAACGCAGCCTCGCAATCACCTAACGCGCTTATGCGCGCATGATAATTCAACCACGGCAAAACTTTTTTTTTAATACTTAGTCTGTATCCAGAGATTTTAGACATAGGTCTACTCGCCCGAAATACATTTATAATAAATATAGGTCTGAGAAAATAATGTTAAATTATATTGCCTAACTGTCAATTCCAAATTTTGAATGGGTAGCCATTAAAGTGTTGGAGCTCAGCTCCTATGGGTAAATGTAATTCCTGGTTAGTATGCAATTTTGTGTCTTGTTGTAATAGCCTACCTGAACAGCGCGATTGATAAACTGCCCCGCGTCTTCAGCCAACCTTGTCAGATCCATGAGTCCCAGGTCGCACGTCGCCAAGACAAGAGGCAAGACAACGTCGGCCAACTGTTAAGCTGGATGCCAGAGAAAAGCAGTCCACTTTATTATGGCCAGTTAACCCTAATAGAAAACAGTAGGCTATTGCCCGAAAAGGGTGACGTCACGTCAGTGCCATCTGTCCGCATTATTAGACGACGTCGCTGTATGCCTCGTATGGATCTGTTGTGATTTATTTCTGTCCATGTTCAATGTTGTCAGAATAAGTTTCTTCGGCAGATCTGCTTTCCATTTCGCCGTTATGAGAAACGATGATGACGTCAATGAAAAACATAGGACAGCGCCGATAGCGGTGACGCAGTAATGCACCTCGCTCCGAGTAGGCTATTATTGTTTCTCTCTTCGTTACTGTCTGGAACCCTGGCCGTTGAAGCAGCTTCTCTCTCTGGAGATACATTGGAATATTATTCAGGTATTGACAAAAGGATGATGAAAAATAGCGACTCTGACTGGTCAACACCATGGTGGGACACAAACGAGCATAAGCTCTTTTTCTCATTAAAGCCACTGTTGGCTGGGTTTCCTTTTATCCTTAGCTCAGAGCAGATCGAGGCAAGCTATCAGCTGTGATTCACATAGACCATGGCAACTTGGCATATATATAGGCGTATATTTTTTATATGCCTATAACATTCATTTGTGACCTGCATCTATTGCGGTCTAGTGGGCTTCAGGCTGCCGCACCTGTCCGCGTGGACAGATTTTTTTGGAGGTGCGCGACAGTCGCGATAAGTATGCCAAGGCTTTAAGGCTATAGCTGCTGTCTATACTGTTTTTGTAAGAGAAAGAGAATTAAGGACACTAGGGAAAGAGTGGAAAATATCGAGAACGGGCAGACATACCAAAATAAAAAGAAAGGGGCAAATAAGATAGAGACTATAGATCGGTTTCACAGACATGGATGCTGCTTGTCCAAGACTAAAAGAAAAATTCAACGAAGATCTTTTGAAAAAAGTTCTAAATCGACTATAGGCTTAATACATGTATATTAAAACAGACATCGGATAATTTGTCTGAAGGAGAAAGACAACATTGAAAAAAACATGAATTTTATTCTAAAGCATTTACACAGTATCTACAGTGATCTTCAGAACATATGAAAATGTCAAAAATAATTAAAGGGAATGATAGGAAGTAACAGAAAAAGCAGCAATACTGTAAATTCAGAATAAAATGTTTCAACATTTTCCATTAACTGGATCTATAATGGCTTCAGTTTACAGTACTGTGTGACCCAGACATAGCAAATACATGGTTTACTTCCATGTGGTGCAAGACAGACTGTGTATTATAATGTTCCAAAACAAATCACGGAAACATTTAATAATTAACGTAAATATACTTCTGTGGTTGTTATATCTTTCCATTATCCTTCATGCTGTCCTAGCAAGCAACCATGTTAGAGTTAGTGTGGTTCAAAACAAAACTGGCAGTGTTGTTATTATATGTGTGCCTGTGCACACTACAGGTAAGGCCCCCAACCCAGGTACATCTGACAAAGCAGTTTGTCATCGGTGGCTTCATGTATGAGGTAGTGGACGTGTCCCTCTATAGACAGAGGCAGACCTAGCACTTTATTTCTGCTCTTGATCACCCCCAGCAGGCGCTGCTCGATGTCGCACACATGGGTCTTGGCCTTGGCACAGATGGGGGAGAGAAAGGAGGAAGGGTTGGAAGAAAAGGAGATGATCATGCTGTATGTGGTTAGACATTATTCTAGAGCAGGGGTGCCCAACCCTGGTCCTGGAGAGCTACCGCCCTGCATGTTTTAGATGTCTCCCTGCTCCAACACAC